>JAWNKZ010000254.1:6787500-6815000 GCA_035041615.1 Drosophila anomalipes
TGCTGCTGCAATTGATGTGACGACGCTGTCGACGACGCCTGCTGCTGGTGATGCGCAGGTGGCGTAGACGACGATGACGCCGACGATTGATGATGCGATTGCGGCGGCAGCGGCTGCTGCTGCGGCTGCTGTTGTTGCGGCTGCTGTTGTTGCTGCTGCTGCTGTTGCTGCTGTTGCTGCTGCTGCTGTTGCGGCTGCAGCACCGGCGACAGTTGCTGTGGCTGCTGCTGAGTCCCACTTGGCGCAGCGCCCGTTAAAAGTTGTAGAGTCTGTTGTTGTTGTTGCAATTGTTGTTCTTTGGCAGCTTTCTGTTTTTTGGTCACTGGAGGCGGATTCGTCGATAGCATCATGGCGCGAATTCGACGCTGTGCGGACTGCGTTGTTGTACCACAAAATATAATCAAAATAGACATAGACAGATTTAGTTGAAAAATCTATTTTACAAACGAACAAAAGACATTCATCACTCACCTGAACACTGTAAAATTGGCCAATAATGTGCACAGGTGTTTCCTCATCGCCGCCAGAAGGTGGCGCCAGCGCATGCTCTGGCAGCTTAATGACGCTACCTGTCACACGTTGCAGCTCACGCACGTTCTGCCCGCCCTTGCCAATGATGCGTCCCACCTGCAGAGAAACATATCTATGATTTAAGCTCACTCTTCCTAATCTTCCCAATCCAATTGAAATACTCGCTGAATTTAGCTCTGAAAATTCTGAACCAGAACCAGAACCAGAATCAGATCCAGAATTCAACATTTGCTCAGAGAACTATTGATCGAAACTTTTCTTATTGTTTTTATATTCAACGTTTACAATTGGTGTACTGGAAACGGAAGCGGAAACGCAAACGCAAACGCAAACGGAACCGGAAGGTAAATTCGTTTCGATTGATTTCAAATGGAAATAGTTAAATAGTTAAGTTAATCGGTTAGTTTCAGTTGATTGCATACCTGAGAGCTGGCGACGAGCAGCTCGACAGTGAGGCGAACATCATCGGTGCCGCACATAAAGCCCTCCTCGCGCATCTTCTCGAATATCATGTACTGCGCCTTCCACTGACCCTCCGGTGTGCCAACAATCGTGACCTTGCGCTCCGTTTGTTGATCCAACGGCTTGTCGGCGTCGAGCGGCGCAATTTTGAGGGATGCGCTCGAGAAGCGCATTATGCTGCGAATGTGCGAGCCCTTGGTGCCAATGATTGCCCCAACGGCATTATTCGGTATATACAGATATGTTGTCTCCTGCATATCGTTGGGGAAGGCCGGCGGCACCACGCTGGCCGGTGTTTTGGACATGGCAAAGCTTTGACAGGAGGGGAACGGCATGCTCGTATTGAAGACCATGCCATTGCCCGGTGTTGACATCATTGCCATTGGATGCAGGCCGGGGAACATGAGGCTCTGTGGCGCAATTGCCTGCAGATCGTTCTCATAGCTTTGGCGCAGCTTGGTGCTAATTTGGTTTTCCGCGCGTGACATATTCTCAATCAGGCCCTTCACCGTAATGATGCGCTCCAGATTGTAGCTGTTAATGTCATTGATCGAGCTGACGGTTATCTTCGTGTCCGTGTCCTGCATGATGCGCTTAATCGTGTTGCCGCTCTTGCCAATGATGCGACCAATTAGATTATTATGGGCGAGTATCTTCAGGCAGATCTCACTAAGGGAACACACACGCACACACACACACACACACACACACACACACACACATAGGTTAAATTAATTGTTGTGCTTTTATCTGATTGATTTGAAATTGTTTGAGACTTACCCCTTATTCGTGGATAGCGCCTCCTGTTGCATCACCTCCAATATGCGCTTGCATGCATTGGTGCAGTTATCGGGATTGCCATAGATCGTAATGGACTTCTCGAGTGAGCCGACATTCTCCTTGCGATGCACATCGACACGGGCGCGACTCTGTTGTGTGATGGTGCGAATAGTGCTGCCCTGTCGTCCAATGATCGCGCCCACCATCTCGCTCTGTACCAGAATGCGCAGCGGGAAGTCCGCCTGGCGTCCGGGTCCCGGCATGCCCGGATACGGATTGCGCTGATTGCGTATGCTGCGCCGTTGATTTTTGTCCAATTGCTCCGCGTGCAGTTTGCTGCCCTCGAACTCGACGCCGTTCAGACCACCGGCAGCTCTAAATGAGTTTTAAAAACAATACCCAGTTAAAAAAAAAAACAAAGAAAAACGAGAGAAATTAGTTAGAAAGTGTGCAAGTTGAAAGGGAATTATATTTGGATGATATACGTATGTATCTGTATGTATGTATGTATTTATGTATTGCATAGTGTGTTTATATTGATAACATTTTAAATTTTAAAATACATATAAATATAAGTATATACATATATATATATATATATATACATATATTGGCATGTTGTGGTACAAATAATTGCACCCAGATCAGATCAAAGATTATTACAACACACACAAACACACACAGGCAAGAGTAGCTACATAAAAACGCCCTAAGCACAACACACAAGCACCGACCCGCCCCGCCCCCGACCCACCCACTCCCCGCACAGTCACAACAGCCAAGCGCCCCGCCCCCCTCCCCCCTTTTGCCAGCAGCCACAATTGCGATCAAGCTACTAATTAAATATTAAGAATCAGTAATAAATATATATATCAATATGTATGTGCACACACACACACACACACACAAATATAAATATATATATATATATATATGTATATATATTCTTAGGTTAGGACTTGTGTTACAGCTACATATGCACTTATATATATATATATATATATATATATATAGCTGGAAAACAATCGATAACTGTCGATGATGTGGATGTATATATGATATATGTTTTATAAATAAGAGCCCAATTTGTTTAGAATTTATCGATACATTTTATCGACAATTTTCCATCTATTAAATATACATAATTGGAGAATTTTAAATTCGTATTCCAGTTGTACTTAACACTAGATTTACACACAGTTTTAGAACCATTTCCAAACTACGTAAATCTGGTATTAAGTAGTAATTTTTTTATGGATTTTGTAATTTTTAAATTTTTTTTTTTTGTTGTTGTCTTATTTGGTTTATCTATTAGCTATTAGTGTTCTTTAAGTTATTTTTTAAAGTTGTTGTTGATTGATATGTATATACCTTTGCGCCTGCTCAGGATTTTCGAATGTTATATGTACTGTTTGAGTATTTTGATCCTTACTAGAAATAGCCTCACATTGTTTGACGATGCCATAGGGCTTCAGTAGCGGTTCGATGTCTTCGAAACGTGTTTGCAGCGGTATGCCGCTTATTAAGATTTTTGATGTTGTAACACTGTGAAGAAAATAGCGTAAAAACACACACAAAACAAAAGAAAACAAAGAGAAATAAAAACACAAACGAATCAAACAAAACAAAAAACAAAAGCAAAAAGAAACAAAAAAAAAACGTTAAATAAGGAAAGTAAGAAAATAAAAGAGGAAAAAATAATACGAAAGTTTGTAGTGAATTTCAGTTATTTTTTTTTATATATTTTTTTTTTTTTTCATTTTGATGTGATAAAGCAAGAAACACAAAAACAAACACAAGAAATTAATTAAATGAGGGAAAAGAAAGAGAGAGAGAGAGATAGGGATAGAGATAGATAAAGACAGAGAGAGAGAGAGAGAGAGAGAGAGAGAGAGAGAGAGAGAGATAAAGAGAGCAGTATGTCAGTAAGAGAGTCAGCAGCGCAACTAACAGCTAAAAGAGCAAGAAATAGCGAGCGTGAAAATGAGAGACTGCGTGAATTCTGAATTTTGCTTGGTTTCTTCTTCTTTTTTAATGCTTCTTTTCTTTTAGTATTTACGGGTTGGGTGGATGGGGGCGGGGGGTGGGGGGGGATGGGTGTTGTGTTGTGCCATATAGCGATTAAGGATACAAACAACATTCACATAGAACCATGTGAAGGCGTTAGACAAAGAAATTACAGAAATAGAGAGTCTGAGAGAGAGAGACGACAGACAGACAGAGAAAGAGAGAGAGAGAGAGAGAGAGAGAGAGAGAGCAAAAAAAAAGGATTGCGAATGTGCTGGACACAAAAGAGTACGAAAGATCGCGAGACGTTTGCATGTTGTTTTCGGGCGTTTTTTCTCTTATTACTCTGATATTTGAAATAGTTCCAATTATTTTTACAGTCAAAATAGTTAAGCGGCTATTGGCTAAGATCTACAAAGTTGGCAACAACTAAAGCAACAACAACAGCAACATGTGTATATGTATATGTACACATATATGTCATCTGCACACGCACACAGACAGAGAGAGAGTCAGACAGACAGACAGGCAGACAGACAGCAGAAAAAGAGAGCGTCATAACATCCTGTTGCCATAACGGCATCAACAGCAAGCAGCAACTAAAAGAAAAATACGAACAGACAGCAACAACAACTACAAAAAGCCGCCGCGCTCAACGCTTTTTGGCGCTAAGAGACAAGAGCAGCAAGAACAACAACAACAACAACTACTACAAAAACAGCAAATACAACAGTGAAGCGAACAAGACTGGCAAACAAGATCACAACAACAACAACAGCATTGCAAAAATCTCGATCTGCTGCTGCTGCTGTCGCCGTTGTAGTCTCCACTGGAATGTTGCACATTTAATATCATGTTTATTTTTCTTGGAAGTAATTTCACTCCAGTCGCAGTCGCGTCGCAAAAAAAATCGACGACGACGCCAAAAACTCAAAAAACAAGAACAAATAATAAAAAAAAAATAAAAGAGAAGTGAAATGCATGCGGAAGACTGAATACCCTTGCTCTGCAGAAGCATCAAATACATAAGTACATACATCTAATCATCATAATATGAATATATATATATATATATATATATATATATATATATATATATACAGCTATGTATTTATGTATAGGTAATTTAAAAGAATCGATCGCCTCTTGTGCCATTGTGCTGACTTTTTTCGTTTTTATCACTTTTCGTTTTTTTTTTTAATTAACAGGCCTTTCAGCAATTCCAGCGAAAATCGCAGCGTGTAGGCAACTCTATTTTATGAATGAAAGCGCGCGCCGCTTTAGATGGGCATGCATAGACAGAGAAAGAGAAAGAGAGGCACAGAGAGATTGTGAGAGAGTCGCCAAATTGAGTTTACGAGCCAACAACAACTTCAGTTTCACTTCACATGCTCTGGCCTTCTTCTTCTTCTTCTGCTTCAGCAGTAGCAGCAAAAGAAGAAACAGACAAATTTCATTGCCGCTTATCCGTCTCTGTCTGATATCTTGAGGTGTTGTGTGTATATATTTTTGCGGATACAGTCAAACATCGTTATGGCGAAGGATCACTTGACTTATTAAAAAAACAAAAATTCAAAAAGAGCACGGTGTACTTGAGAATATGGAGATCTTTGTTGTATATAGCAAGAAGTGCACCATAGTGGAGTTGGACTGTAAATTTTGTGGCCTGTTTTTCCTGGAATTGAAGTCGAAACGACGAGCAAAATATGCTGTCACTGCTCTTTTCAATATGTAGTTCTTTTCGATTTATTTTTTTTTTTTGTTCCTTACACTTTTTGTGTAAGTTTCAAATTTGAGTAGTTTTGCTGCTGGATTTATTTAATTATTTGCCAACATTGCATTTTCTTCAGATGACAACAGTTTTGGCAGCACCAGCACAGCCACCACTGACTCTCAAACTGTCCCCCCCAGGCGAATTGCAACTGTTGCTCTAAGCTTGAAGAGCATTGCGCATGCGTCGCAAGTACAAAGTGTAGACTAAGACTAGGCATAGGCGTGGGAATGGCAATGGCAATGGGGATGAGAGGTGGAGAGACGGGCCTACGGAGTGGGGGTGTCAGTCAGTCAGTCTGTCAACCCTACCCTCGTCCATGTCCTGCCTCAAATATATGGGAATGTCATCGTTGCAGTTCGTTGACGTCGCCGCCGCCTTGTGCACCACCAATAGGAATTTAAACCTATACTTTTTACTCTTTCTTTCCAACTCTCTCGCTCCCTCTGTCAACAGAAATAATTATGCTCTGTTTTAAAAGTGAAATGGAGTATGTGGGTTTTCTATATACTCGCGTATAAAGCCGAATTAAATAAAATGTTAACAACTGTTAACAGTTACGTTTAATGAATAAATCGTCTCTTTTTCGCTTTTTTTTATTCGAAATTCAGTCAGAGAGCAGAGTATTGCTCAGTCGGTAGTTTCCGACTAGAATTTTTCTGCCGCTGCTTGTTGTTCATAGGTATTTTATTTAACATGTGACTTGTCTGTGGCGCCTCTACTAACCAATGACCTCTGCTGCTGCTGCTTGGCACTCTCTTTTATACATGAAAACACATATATACACACACGCACACACACACAAAGAGAGAGAGAGAGACACAGACACTCGAAAGCGCCATATGTGTGTTGGTGTTCTTATCAATGCACGCGGTCCCTTCTTTTGCGCCTTCTCTCAATCAATATGCAGGCAGCGCAGTCGGCGTCTCTGCTGTTTATTTTGGCATTAAATGTACAAACACACACACACACAAGCAAGAATGAAAAAATGTACACGCATACACAAGGCTATGCACAGATGTACATGCATGCACATATGCACATATGCACATATGTATGTATGTATTATCTTTTCAATAAAGAAAGGCATGCGTGCATGGACTTGCATATGCATATATGTAGCTGTGTATGTGTGTGTGTATATGTGTGTGTATGAGTGTGCGCACGTTTTGTTTTGCTTGTTTTCCTTCTTTCTTTTTGTCGAGACATTTTTATGAATGAAAAGGTAAGAAATCTGTTGCTGCTGTTGTAAACACACACACATATACACACACACACACACGTATATTCGTATTGGCAGCAATTTCAGCTTTGTTTATACACACACATACACGTATACAATATGACATGCGTGTATCTATGTATATATTATATATATGTATCTATGCACGTCATAAATAAAATTAAAAAAAGTAAAAAAAGGCAATCAATTACGATCTAGAGACGAAAACAGATGCAAGCCCCAATATATTTCGTACAGTTTTCTAAAGTTTTCCAAATACCTTAGTCTTTCGTTACTTGTGATATGCATTCATTTTACTTCTTTCTTATCAATATGCAATCAAAATCTTTACGTAGAAAAATGTTTTCTTTTTTAATATATATATACAATATCTGTATCTGTATCTCGTGTTGCGTTGTAGATTTTATCGAATCTAAGACACTAAAAAACGAGCGGGTTTTCCAAAAATGTGTTTACTTTAGTACTTCTCATATTATTGCTCCACAACTGAACTAGCAAATATTTTAATAAATATACTTTCCAATTATGACGAACTTTTAATCGATCGCTTTAGCAAAGTGATAAAATCAGATTTCTAGGTTTTGCAAGGACTTGTTAAACGACCCTCGCACATGTATGCGTATGATTGCATATTTTGGAATTGTACACAAATACACCCAAACGCACGCACACACACATGCAAACTCGTTTAAGACTGTCAGTGGTTCTTGTTGTTGTTGTAGATTTGACCTAAATTGACTGGCTAAAGCGCATTCAGACACATCCAAATATATATGTATTTGTATATATATGTATTGGTATATATTTAAATACATAAAATATAGTTAAGACATTATGAAAATTTTATTCGAACACAAGCCACCAATACTGAAGATGGATAAACATTAAGAGCTGGGATAACTACAAAATTATTAACAAAAAAAAAATTGGAGTCTTTAAATTAATCACAAAATAAGCCGGTCAAAATAAAATAAATAGTGGAATAGTAGTAAAGCTTTTTCTGGGACTACAAAATATTTCTAAAAACTAGATATGATAAGCGGATGTATTATTCTACGTTTAGTGTTTGGTTGCATAGTCCTCATTAGAAATGATTGCCACATAGCGATGGTACATGAGGTGCAGCAAGTCTTGGCCTATTTCCGGAGAAATCAATGTCCAAAAACCTCTTCTCAATTTGCACAAAGTTTGAAATTTTACGTAGGATTAACGTTAGAAGCTATCTTTATAACATCATAACATAAATTCTCAATCGAGTTGAGATCACCTTGACTTCATTGATTTACTGGCGTACTAGCAGTCGTTGTCCCCATGGAATGTCCAAATCAATAGCATCTCATCCGTAACATGTGATGGCATTATTTTACCCGTTATTACAACAAATAGAACCCGATCTGAGATTATTTTTTTCCAATATTGCTTCGCCAGCGTAATAAGAGAAAGTCGACCAAATCATTATAGACAATCAGTCAAGTTTTAATGGCGGAACACGTGTATATAGATTACCGATACAGATTATGCGTTGGGTAATCGTCCTAGATTACCGCTAAATGTTCCTCCATTTCTTCAATTGACTATTGATTAATTAAAATGTTCTTTTTTAGACTTTAAACTTTTTGCATTATGTTTTTTTTTTTTTGTTAGTACAAGTTACATTCTTTTTAGTATTTTAAATCATTCCCCGGATTTATTTAAAAACATTTAATTTACCGGCACTAACAGAAGATAAATAAAAGGAATGCGTCAAATACAAAAAAGGGGTCTGAGGAGATACATCGAAGAGTAAAATTGTCACAGGAATCGAAGGGATTATGAAAGGAGCCATGAAAATAATGAGTATTTGCATTGTATGAAGCAGCACTATTATTATTTTGACCGCATCTGTATAAATGTATATATGTATATATATATATATATAAATATATATATGTGTGTTTATCTAACCATTTACTGCTGTTGCTGCCCAACAATTGCAATTGCATTGCCTGTTATTTTATTGGTGTTTTCGTGTTTTGATAAAAATAGATCGGCAAACAATTGAAGGCGTGTCGTATTGGCCATATGCCAAAGCCATAGTAATGATACCACACACATGATGTCAATTGCAGGATAATTGCTGAATGCAATAATTAATTATTTGCTAAAAAAACACTAAGATTGCTGTCAGAAAAACCCATCAAATTATGTAACCAAAAATATCTATATATAAAAAAAAAACGAAAACAACACAAAAACTAGGTTGGAGTTTTGAATGCTGGCAACAGCTCCCCGACCCATCTCCACCCACCCACTACGAGTTTTAGATATGTTTCATTAGTTTTCAGTTATAATTTTTTTTTAAGTTTAGAGAATACATCAAATAAGATGAAAATGTAAAAGCACAAATGATTGATTGATTAAATGTGCGATGAGTGTTGAGTGTTAACAAATTTCTTTCACTCTTAGCTGTTTACTAACACTAACAAATAACACACACCCACACACACACATACAACACACACACTTGCAGCACTTTTGTAACTTCCGACATCCGTCTCAGAACGGGCAGACACAGGGAGAGAGAGAGGAGAGACAATTGAGAAACACTCACCGATCATAAAAACGTACTAATTTCGTACTCTGTTGTTGTTGTTGTATTTGTTGTTGTTGTAATTGTTGTTGTTGTAATTGTTGTTGTTGTGGATGATGGATATAATAATGGTGATTATTATTATTGTTGTTGTTACTGCTGCTGTTGCTGCTGATATTGATTCTGCTGCTGTTGCTATTGTTGTTGTTATTGCTGCTGCTGTTTGGGTAATTGCTGCTGCTGCTGTTGCTGTGCATTTTAAGTTTTTTATTTTTTTAAATTTTTGATGTTGGTATTGTTATTGTTATTGTTGTTGTTTAGGTGCAATATGTTTCGTTGGCTTGCTTGTATGTATTTCTTATGCACAGCAGCAACACCTTTTATATCTATTGTTGTTCTTTCGTTTCAAACTCAACAACTAAAAAGACAGAGTATGGCAAAATTGACACTAAAGCACAACACACACACACATATATATATATATATATATATATATATGCACACACATACATATTCCAAAAAAAACAGCGCGAGCACGTTAAATAGAATTACAAAACATTTGAAAAATGTTTGAATTATACAAATATGATTTAAAAAACGTTGCCGTCATGACGTAGACGCTCTCTCGCTCACTCTGCTCTCCCACAAGACACCACACACACACACATATGCACGCGAGCAAAAGAGAGAGAGAGAGAGAGAGAGAGAGAGACAGAGAGTCAAAGTCGCTCGCTCGCTCAGGCGCACTTGTTAATCACAAGCAGAAATTGTACAACTGATATGATTATGATTTTATATTATTGTCGTCGTTTCTTGTTGTTGTTGTTGATCTTTTAGCGCGGATGTTTCTACTTCTTGCTACTTTTTAGTCACGCGTATAGGCTTTGATTCGCTGCTGCTACAACGCGAGCGCGTAGTGGAGAGGGGTGGGGGGAGGGGGTTCGCAGGCAAGTGCACGGCGCAGCAACAGTTAACTGGCTGGCAGGCAGGCAGGCAGAGGCAGCAAAAGCTGACTCACAATACAACAACAAAAAAATAAAAGAAAAAAAGAAGGAAAAAACGCGATTTAGAGCGGACTGCGCACGCTCTTTATTTAGCATGCATGTATTCAACTTATCGATAGTCGTCGAATGTATGCCTATCGATATTTCTACGTACGCAATCGTACACATACATACATATATTAGAATTCCAAAGTTAGATTGAACTATTTCCAGTTTGCACAGACAAACACACACACACACACACACACACACACACACACACACATAAGCGATACGTGTCTGGCTAATTAGCAACAGACGCAATAAAAAAAAAAATAGATACATTTCACTCTCTTATATACAATACATCATATATATATATATATATTTATATATGTGAGTATGAAAATATGTTGGCAGCATTGGCGTCCAAGCAAAGAATGCAGCCTTATTTCGAAGAGAGGGGAGTGAAGGGGATTGGATTGAAGTGAACTCAATTGCACTGAAAATAAAAACAAGGCTGCTGCAACCAACAGATCAACAACTATGTACATGCTCGCTCTTTCGCTCTTTTTGTCTTATTGTGCGCAGAGTGCAATGTTGAGCCCAGAATCCGATTAATGACTACACACACAAGTCAGAGTCGTGCAAAGTAGGTCAGTTTACTCTGTGGCTGCTGCTATTTGCTCTTTTTATTTCTTTTTTTTGGGCTGGGCGCAACTAGTCTAAAGAAAGGCGCACATGTCAAATGTGTGCATGTGAGTGCGTGTGTGTGTGTGAGAGTGAGAGAGCATAGTGTGCATGTGGCTAGCTTAAATTGATTTTTAATGTCGTTGCTCGTTGCTGCTTGATTTGCTTGCTGCATTTCTCTATGTGTGTACTGCAAGGTAAGCTTAAAGAGATAGAAAAAGAGGAGCAAAGAGGAGACAGACAAGTTCGCAAGGCAAGGTAATGGCAAAGGCGGGCAGCAAAAACTGTCACGCACACACACAGTGACGCCGGCTAGCCGTATTCTTTATAACGGTACCACAATATGTGTATGTGCTGCTTTTCGCAGTTTGTTTGTCTATCCTCTACACACACACACACACACACACACACATACATATATGTACGCATACTTGTGTGTTTGCATAGATAAAGGAAACGGCGACAAAAAAAAAAACGAAATCGTTGACTTGCAAAAACTACAAGGGAAAAACGACACGACAAAAAAAAGTCGTCCACCTACACACACACATTCATACGCATATGTATGTACACACACTCAATTGAGCATTTTTGCTAAACATTCATCACTCACTTTTCACAGCTTGTTTCTATTTGTTGTTGTTGTGTGGCGCTGTTGCTCTAATATGAATATCACTTAAAGCTTTAATTTTCTTTTATTTTTTTTCTTTTGCGCCCACGACGACCAGCGAGCGATGACTATTATTAAAAAAAAATAAATGAAAAAACCAACACGCGGCAAAAAAAAACACCAACAGCAGGCGTAAAATATTTTATAATTTTTGCTGTTATTTTGCGCGTTGCCGAGCCGTTGAAATTATTTGTTCTTGGTTTTTCCAACTACTACGCCGAGTACCTCCGATAAAGACGACCGCAAAATGCAAAGAGCATTTAACTACTGAAACTAAAACAGGCACGACAAAGAGCAAGGCACAAAACAACAGCAGCAGCAGCGCCGAATGGAATGGATGGGACCGTAAAGCAAAATCAAGTGGCCGTCGTTTTGGAGCACCGTTAACAGAGAGAGAGAGAGAGTGAGCGAGTGAGTGAAAGAGAGAGAGAGAATGAGAGGGAGAGCCGGCAGCCGGCTACGCGGCTGCAAAGCGACAAACACGCTAAAAATCGTCGCCGTTTTTTTTTTTTTTTCGTTCTTTACTTGCTTGGTATATGTAACTGTGTTGGTGGAGTGAGTAAAGGCATGATTAGCGCACAACACTTGCGAAAATAAAGAACAAAACGAGGAGAAGCAACAGCGTTGGGCATAAAGTAGCAGAAATATGCCAATATGCGTTACGTTCAAGTCGTGTGTCGGTGTTGCCAGATAGTGGCAACAGTTGGCAGAGCGTAAGTCACTTCCATTCCAATCCGGCAGCACCTCAAGTACGTTAACGTAATGCGTGCGTTTGCTTTTGCGGGAGTGACTTAACACAGAACTAAGCATAAAATCACATATGTATGTATTTATGTATCATATGACGCTTTCATTAATGCAAATTTGGCATAGAGCATATATTATCATATATCATATTCTTTTGCATACATACCCACATACTCACACATGTATGTTCTTAAATACAAATATTTCTTGACAAAAATGACAACTCTGTAAGCGACTGTCAAGTGTAGCGCGACAAAAGCTTAAAGCACACAACGCAGCAGCAGAGCAGCAGCAGTCTTCACAAGCTCCAATAACCGGCGCTGACGAGTCGCTCTCTCTCTCTCTCTCACTCTCTCTCTCACTCTCCACGCTCTCTTTAAATTGTTGCGCTTTTTCGAAATCAACTCACACACACACACAGACACACACAATCACACACACACACACACACAGACACATGTACATACACAAGTGTACATGCAGATCTCTCGCAAGACAAGTTGTTATTGGAGCTCTCGCTCTTTCGCTTTTTATTACGTATTTACGTTCGCTCTGCACTTAAAATGTGCAACACAATTCAGCCTTTGATTACGTCACGCATTCGCATTGCATGCGTAGCGACGAGTAGCGAGGAGTCGCACAAACTACTACACAGTATGTGTCATTCATTGCGTGTGTGTGCGTATGCTTCTGCTGTGCTGTTTTGCTTTGGTTGGGCCAGCAGCGCAGCAGCAGCAGCAGCAACAGCAGCTCCCCAACTATTTGTTATTTCCGGTCATTTATTGTTTTGCTATATGTACATACAACTACACATACATACATCCATGCATGCAGGCATCTGTGTATGTATGTGTGTATGTGTGTGTGTGTGTGTATTTATGTAAGTTTTTGTTTACGGTGACGTCGACACACATTTGTCGTTGGCGCCAATTGTCAGTTTTGGGGTCGGAAAATACGATTGTCAACACTGGCGGGCACAACAACAAACGCCGAATAAAAACAACAACAATAACAAATTATGATTATACAAGATTTCTATCTGTTTGTCGCTGAACCAAATATTTCAGTAACATTTTTAAATGTGACAACTACAAATGTGTATTACATATATAAATATGTATGCATGTTTGTATGTCGTTTGTATGTGTATGTTGGCCGCAAAACTCCACGCAAAATTAAGTAAATAAAAGAAAAACGGTAAAAACAGTTGTAAGCAGGCAGGCAGGCAGCAACAGCAGCAGGCAACAACCGCTTAAGGTTAATAAAAATTTCGACTTCATTTTGGTAGTTCAATGGCCTCAATAAAAAGCAGCGGCAGCAGCAACGACGCTTACAGCCAGCAGCAGCAGCAGCGGCAGCAGCAGTCAGCCGGCCGGCCGGCAAACCGCCCTGGTTAGCTTTTGATCGTAAATTGCTGATAACGCGCGGGGCGCAGCAACAGTAGCAGTAGTAGCAGCAGCAACAGCAACAGCAGCAGCAGTCGTAGCCGAGCAACAACAACAAATACATGCGCAAGGAGGACGCGTGCTTAAAAGCTGCTCGCTAAACAGTTTAATAGAGATCAGTAGTAGTACAGTCTATCTAGGCATGTGCTTAAAAGCTCCTCGCTAAACAGTATAATAGAGATCAGTAGTAGATCAAGTCTATCTAGGCATGTAACACACAGTTGTGGTCAAAATAATGGTAGTGCTGCTACTCAAAGCGTTGAATTCTGCGAAACAACAAATATTTAGTTTCTTATCGGGGAATGTTTTAGAATACTATTGTTTTCCAAATACCAAAACGTGGTCAAATATAAACACCCATCATGTCTAAACTTTTAGCAAATTATGTGACTACTATTATTACGATGATCAATTTAAATAATCTAATAAACATAAATATAAAAATTATTAAATTTAGACTTTTACTTTAACCTTAATGTTTACTCATCTAGAGAATTCATTGTTGGTGTTTGAATACAATTTTCATAATTTAACTATATTTTGTGTATTATTTTTTTGAATTTTCCAAAATATATGCGTGCATTACGATTATTTTGACCGCAGCTGTATGCAGTCAGTGTGCAAGTGGATTGTTTCCAATGCAATTTTATGATTGCTCTCTCTCTCTCCCTCTCTGTCTCTCTCTCTCTCTCTCTCTCTGAATGCTGAGCTTTTTACAGTGTTCTGAAACGGTGTGCGCAGCTGCCACAAAACAAAACAAGCAAAGAGACACTGAAGAATTGTATGCATATGGAAGAAGTGAAAGACGAGGAGGCGGTGGCGGAGGAGGAGGAGCAGGTGATGGAGGAGGAGGAGGAGGAGGAGGGAGATGTGTGTGTGCGTGTGTGTGTGTGTGTGTGAAGGGGATCCAGTGCTCAAGGAAATGTGGCAAATTGGCCAAGCAGTTGGGAAGGCGAAGCGGGGAAAATTGTGATGTACGCGCGCGCTTGCAACCCTTAGTGAAATGCTTTCTTCCCTTATCAGAGACAACAGCCAACAACAATGTGGACAGCACAAATAATGCTCTACCTGCTGCAGTGCGTGTCGAATGCAAGGAGGATCTGAGGACACACATAAAAAAAAATATATAAAAAAAAAAATAAAGAAAAGAAGAGAAAAGAAAGGGTTGCCACAGCGAATATGCAGCTGCTGCTGCTGCTGCTGCTAGTGAAGAAAGTGATCGCTGCTGAACCGGTGAAATAACGGTAGAAGAAAGTCGGAAGCCAGCGGTCATCAGTTCTTGGAATGCAAACGGTTCTGAGCCATTTCTGCATACGATCATCATCAGCAGATCGGCGATTGCGAGTTGCACGTGTGTCGCGCACAACAACAGTTGGTCGCCAGCGAACGTGAGAGTGAGAGGGAAGCCAAGCTTAAATCCCGTTACATTAAATACATATGTCTAAATATATAAGCGCCTAGACTAGTTGTAGGAAAATATCAACAATGAATTATGAAGAAAACACAATTTTCTTTCTATCAAAACACAAAGCTATATCACAAAAATATATATATTAAATTTGATATCCTTTAAAATATTTGAAATAAGTTCAAGTTTATCAAGTGTTGCAACAAGGCGAAATATAAGAATATCTTGAAAACAAAGTCTCTTTTAAAGTGTGTAACAAAGATAATATTTCATTATTGGAGAAATTGGAAATAGGTCGATGTAAGTTTTAGGTTTAAGTTAAGTAAGCGTGAAAGTGAAACACGACAAAAAGAGTATAAGTATATATATATATATATATAATATACAAATAATAATCTATATACATACGTATATGTATCTGATGAAGAAAGAAGAAGTCTGTTACATCATTGAGACGATAGAAGATGCATAAGAGCATCACATATAACTGTATACATATATGGAATACATGTCAATCAAATCAAAACTATAATTTGATAGCACATTGGATGTATTTATCGATTGCTGTTTGTTATCCAATCTTTAATTTCTAATCGAAATAAGCAGTTCGAATGAATTCAATTTATCGGGCGTGCACTGTATGCATGTATGTATAAGAAGCAGTGGTCGCCAACTGTAGCAACAGCAGCAACAACAGCAGCAGCAGCAGCAGCAGAGGCTGCAACATCTCTCGAGGTACAGAAACTCTCTCGCTGCTTCCTTTGGCCCTGGCCATGAGATTCTGCTGCCCGGATTTCTCAGCTCTGCTGGCTGCTCGGAGCGCTTTGGCATTCTTGAAAAACTAAGCCAGCAGTAACACGAATCTTGCCATTGCCTCTGTCTCTCTCACTCTCTCTGTGTGCATATATATATATATATATATAAATATATATATATATATGTGTGTGTGTGTGTGTGTGTGTGTATCTGTGTGTGTTTGTTGTGTCGTTGAATTCTTGGAAATTTCTAATGAACACAAACACAAAAAGGAGCACACAAAAATGTAGTAGAGAACAAAAAAAAATAAAAAAAAAAAATATAATAAAAAAAATATAAATACGAAAAAAAAAAAAGAAAACGAAACCGAAATAAAGTGGATCAAACGCACGCTAAATGAGTACAAACAAGCGGAACGTGAGAAGAGCCATGAGAATCAAGTAAGTATATGGGTTTCTTGTATGTGTATAAATACACACACACACACACTTATGCATACACACACACACATACACGTGTATGATGGAGGGCATGTGCGCCGACGCAGAAGACGCCGCATGATATGCATAGAAGAAGTTTGCTGCTAGAGCAGGAAACAAATGCACACGCAGCGAGAGGGAGATGGAGAGAGAGAGAGAGAGAACGAGAGAGATAGATAGAATGGTGAGAGCGAGTGAGAGGATAGGAGAGGAGGGGGAGAGTGAAATAAATTAGATCCAAGCTAGATGAAAATTTAAATACGCTCGAGAGCAAAGCCAGAATCAGGCTGCAATTAACACACACACACACACTCACACACACACACAAGGAACTACAGCTATTATTATTATTAGTTTTTTTTTAATATTTTAAAATTAATTTATAAAAGCTTTTACAGCAGCACATTTTTCTTAGTAGTTTTGTAGAGAATTGAAATGAATTGCGATTTGTAATTAAAATGAATAATACAAATAATGTGGCACTTTTGCGTTAATTAATTAATTATACTTAATTATTATGCCAATATTATTGGCAACTGCAGTGGGCAAAAGTTCGACTTTGTTTGCCAAACATTTGACTAAACTTTCGACCTTTTCCTATTGTCATTTTAGCAATTGACTTGATCAAGCATTTATTGGATTATAGCAAATATAATGTGCAATTCAAGTGTTAAGGCAATCGATAAGAAGTCGATTCATATATATATATATGAAAAGGACGTCAACTACTAACACATCCACTAGCCGAGAAAATATAGGCATATAGAAATATGGATGATCGCCTGTCTGCCTGTTCTGTAAACTTGAAAACAACCTTTCTGTAAATTGAAATATATATGCAGATAGGATATCTATATGTATATATATATACATGTCGGATTGGGCAGGATCGTCACACTGCATCAAATTTATAATGAAATTTAGATGTATACAACGCTTAACTGCGATCTTCCAGTGGATGTAATCTTGAGCAATGCCAGAGACAATAAATATCTACTGGGTTATCGATATATATAAAATATGCCCATTACTTCTTTAATTTTAAATTGTTTTATATCACTTTTGAACGTAAGCTTTAGTTGTCTCTTGCTTGCGATTATATATATATATATATATATATATATATATATAGGGCGCGTTAGGGTTGGGGCAGGGCAGGGAAGGCAAACACAGGAACATAAAACGCGGCGTTAAATCTAAGTTTTGCTTTACCTGCGTTTTCACACATACACTTCTATACATATATATATATATATATATATATCTACATATATATTTATATATATATACATACACCCGCATTATGGCTACGACGGACTACCTGGACTCGGGTCGTTCGGGCTCTGGTTGTGCTTGTGCTTGGCTTGGATTTGCATCCTGTTTGATGGGGCAGCAGCAGTAGCACTAGTAGCAGCAGTAGCAGCAGCAGCAGCAGCAGGCAGGCAGGCAATGTGGCAAGCAACTCAAAAACTCGGCGTCCTTCTGCTCTTCCGCTGGGCAACAACAAGCAGCAACAAACATTTTAAGCAGAGCGCAGCGTGTCGTTCTTTAGACGCCCCCGAACCAAAATGTGCTTGTACCTTACCTGACCCCTCCACCCTACACCCCCCCCCCCCCCGCCCCCACCTGCCCCCGCTTCTATCGGTCTAGCGTTGCAAGCTTCCTTATGTGGCGTGTACTTGATTCCATTCAAATGCCCATTTGATGGTGATTTGCTTTTTTCTTCTATAACTCTTCGTTTGATCAGCGCGCCAAACGGGTTTGGCTCTGAATGAAGCACGATTAGAGAGAGATAGAGCGAGTGGGGGGCGGAGGGTGGTGGAGTAGAGAGAGTGTTGTTCAGTAAAGGGATGGGATAGGGCGTCACTTGGATGGGGAGCGAGCATGGGAGAGCAATCAGCAGTTAAACACACAACACATGGCGTATGCGTGATGCCAACTTGCCCCCTCCCTTAAAGCACACACACACACACACGCACACACAAAAGAGAGACAGAACTAACTACTAATTTGACTGTCAAACACACAGGATGTATGTGTATGTATGTGTGTGTGTGTGGCAAGGACACAGCAAGAGGCCGGATCATCGAATCGATGGGAATCAAATAGAGTAGGCAATATCAAGCTTGAGGCGCCGATTGCGGCCAAAGATTAGAATGCGATACAAATGCCTATGGCAAAAGATACAAAGATACACACACACACACACAGATACAGATACATATATATATATATACATGTTGCTGCTGCTGCTGCTGACAGCCAAAAAAGCAGCAAATGGGGTGAATACCCATCGTCATTAGAGAGATCCTCTTGCCACTGTTCGGTGGCATAGCAAAAGGGTGTTGCTGCCTCTGCTGCCATTCCATTACCACCCAAGCACCACTGACCAAGTCTCAACCAAAAAAAATCTATGCAAAACAAATTTGTAAACTTGCATTTGTGGCTCGCATTTCGCCTTTCGCATTATATATCAGATGGCAGATCGCAGATCACAGATCTCATATCTCATATCTGAGATCTCAGTTTTGAAGTTGTTTTTGCAAGTGAACAAACATTAGAAAAAAGGCAGCCAAAAAAAATCCAAGTACAATTAAAAATGCCGAAATACAATTTTCAGCCAGTGAATGGGTTTGGTTTGGTTTGTTTTTATGTTAGGTAGGTGGGTGAAGGGAGTGCGGAGTGCGGAAAGAGACAGACAGAGAGAGAGAGAGAGAGAGAGAGAGGGGAGAAAAGGGGGATTGATGCGCTGACGGAAATGTGAGAAACTTGTTTCACAATTTGGACAGTCAAAGGAAATGAGGGAAAACGCTAGAGGCCCTAAATATCTAAGGCTCAACGCCAACTCTCGCAACGAAACCTGATTACACAAACACGCACACACACACACATAGACACACACACACACACACACACACGCACACACACACGCGTACACTCGATCTGTAGTTTGGCCAACCCTTTTTGTATTTTAGCATTTTCTAAGCAGGCTCCTTGGGCAAATGCCGCGGCATGTTTTCTTTGGCGGATTAAACGAAATGCGACAGAAAAAGATTTCGACTGCCTCTGGAAGGTTGTGCGAGTGTGTTTGCGAGTGTGTGTGTGTGTGTGTGTGTGTGAGCTGCTTATAGCTGTTTTGTGTTTCCTCTGGGTTTCTTATATATTAGAAATTAGTAAATTATTTTTTTCCCCTTTTTTTTTTCTTCTTTTTCTATATATATATATATATATAGATATTTTATTTTTTTTTTTGCCATTTCCGTGCGCTTTTTGGCCATAGATGCTGCGCTGGCAGCTTAGCCGTTGTCGCAACAAGCAGCTTATCAACCGCTCATATTGGTGACAAAAGCTCTTTGATGGGAGCTTCCTGTGCGCGCAGAGCGTGAGAGATGGCAGAGATCAGCTACAGATCCACACACATATATATATATATATAGTGAGATATCGAAAGATAATTGAAAGCAAACAAACATAAGCTTTTCATAGATTAAAAATGTGATCGTGGATGCAAAAAGCTTGCGGACGGAATCTGGGGCACATTCAACACTTTGCGCTTTGATTGAGAAAACGATCATGAAATTGAAAAAAAAAAAGAGAAAGAAAAAAAGTAGTACAACACTGACTCCTTGAAGCTTAAAAGGATCAAAGGCTACTTGCTTCTTTTGTTAACTTTTTCTTTATTAATGTTTTATATAAGTTTTTAATTGGAAAATACTATCAAATATTGAACAATAAGCGAAAGCAAGCAGAGCGATCTTTATGGGTCTTTATAAGAACCGAAAGCAAGGTTTTTCCAAGATTTTCATCACTTGCCGAGCTGAATCTCAATTTTGTCGATTAAGAGAATTGCAGAAATGCACCTTTCCCCAAAGGATCTAGGATCTAGCTAGGCGAATTCATGAATCAGAATCACAGAAATTAACTGATGGGTTTTTTCTCTTTTTTTTTGCTTTGGTTTGTCGGTGCGTTAATATCTGGGGGGCTGAGGATGCTAAGGTCGATCCTTGCTTGTGAGACAGTGTCACACGCAATGTGTGGCAAGTATATCAATTTGTGTTTGCCACATCCTGCCATGCTGCCTGCGCATGTGTGTGTGTGTGTGTGTGTGCGAAGGGGTGCAAAGCTAGTAGATCGCTAGATGGCAGCTCCTAGCTGCTGCCCCTGATGATGATGATGCATGTGACAATGATTATAACTATGCGTCGCTGCTCGGCTCTACTCCTTTTCTACTCTTTTATTTTCTCTTGTTGTTGTTGCTGTTGTTGTGGATCTGTTTTTACTTACACCACTTGAGCTTAACTCGCTTAACAGCAGCAGCAGCCAGCGACCAGCGACCAGCAACCAGCAACCAGCAACCAGCAACCAGCAGTTGATGAGGGTCGCCTTCTGCCTTCGGTTGAGTTGAGTTGCGCGTTGAGTTGGGTTGCTTTGGGTAGGGTTTTTAGACTTTTTTTTTAAAGGTTTCTCAATTCTTTGGGTTGTTTTTTGGGTATGCATCTCGAGGCGCGACTTTGGGTCTGAGAGCTTTTTTTATGCTTTTTTTTTTTGCATTTGTTTTTTTTTTTTTTGCATTTTCTGTGATATGGCCAATTTATCGCAGGAAATTAGCTGCTATTTAGCAGCGTTGTATGTTCGAAGGAGGGCTATGGGAAGGGAAAGGGCAACGGCAACGGCAGCGGCAGGAGCAGTGGCAGTGGCAAGAGCAGGGACAAGGAGGCTGGCTGGCTGACCATCAAGCAGGAGGTAGGCGTCTATATATAGCTAGACAAAAGTCTTGGCCAGCCACACACACACGCACACAGAGAGACACACATACACAGAGACACACACACACACACACCCAGAGGCTGGCCTCTCAGGGCATGGGGAGCGGGTGTGCCACATGGTGAGGCAAGCTTCTTGTTATTTGGCGTGATAATTTGTGCAATTGTGGATTGATGCTCTCAGCTACCAACCCCCCACCCCCCTCCCCACATACTCCAACACCCTCCTGGCGAACGCTCCCCTACGCAAAGCAACTGACTCTCCTCCCCGGGAGAGGGTCGCCTTCCCTTACTGGTTTGCTAGGTTTAGGGTTACGGGTTACGGGTTACGCGTGAGTAGGGCGTAGCTAAAATGTTGTGGCGCCATTTTGAACAGACTTCTTGAGCTGTATATATATATATATATACATATATCTATCTTTATATATAATATATATACATATATGTATTTCAGTTCGATTGATCTCAATCATTTTGCAGCCAAGCAGCTTCTTTTGCTGCTTACTTTGGCAACTATTTTCTGCGATCTGCCAGTGCAATTTGATTGAGAAATCACAAAATATTGCAAGCTGGGCAAATTTGAATATCGACAATGATAAAACTCAAATGAAGAACAAACAAGATCCATCCAAATATATATGGCTCACTTTGCGGGAGCTTAAGTTAAAGTCGAATTAATTAATTATTTTCCTTTTAGCCACAGTAGTTAAACAGGATCAATGCTACAAGGCAGCACAACAACTACAGCGGGGGGAATGGGCGGTTTGGAGGGGGGTCGGTTATAATACTAAAGACTCTACAAGAAGCTTATACAGAATTAACTACAGAGTTGTACACATATTAAAAAACATTATTAAACAACAAAAAACAAAAACAATATCAAAGAGGCGAGAAGACTGAATTGGAAATGATGAAAAATTGGAATATTGCATGGCAGTTGAGGGGGAGGTGTTGGGGGGGGGGGGGGGGGGGGGTGGTTGGGGGGTTAAGGTGATGTGCAAGTGTAGTTGTTTCTCTTTAATTGATTGTTTTTTTTTCTTTTTTTTTTCAGGGTTTCTCGTTTTGTTTTTGGGTGTGGTGTGGGTTGAAATAAAATAGGAATGAAAATGGATAAATACCTTGAGGTGCCAGCACCTTCCAATTGCTGCCGATCCAATGGCGGATCAAAGATTTGCTCACGATCCTCTTTTGATAATTCCAAATCGGCGAATTGATCCAGTTCGGAAGCCATCTTTAAAGCTGTACTCTCTTCTGCTTCTTCTTGCTGCGGCGTTTAAGAACTTTTAATTGGTTGCTGCTTCTTTTGCTCGATTCTCTTATTTCTCTTTTTGTTTTTGTTTGCGTTTGTTTTTGTTTTTTCTTTTTTTTTTCTTTTTTGCAGGGCTTGGTGGGAGGAGGTACTTTGCGCAGTGGTCGGGCTCAAATTCGTGCAAAAAAAATATATATATGCTCAGTACAGATACCAATTTGTTTGATCTATCACGATTTGCGGTTGTTTCGAGTACTGCTAAACAGACAAAAAAAAAGCTCGGATTACGTTTCACCGTGGAAAACACTTTAGAATTTGGTGATTTGATTTTAGGTGTCTGTCGTTGTAATTTCTTTTTTTTTGTTTTATTTTTGATATTTCGCGATTGGTTTTTTCTTTTTCTTTATTTTCTTCTTTTTTTTTTGTGTGTTTGGGCGTGGAATGCTTCAAAAAGGACGTTTCTTTATTTGAATTTTGATGCTTAACTTTTTTTTTTTTTTTGTTTTTTTGCTATGACTCGTGTTCTTGGCTCATTGATTATTGTTTTGGTTTAAGGTTGATACCGAAACGAATTTTGTGGTTTTTGTTTTTTTATCGAGAGAAATTTTCGTTTACAGCTGGTTGTTTGTCCATTAATTATTGTTGCTGTTCTTGCATTGTTTGAGTTTTATTAGTTGTATTTATATATTTTAAATTTAGCTTTTTATGCGCGCGTTTTTTTTTTTTTTTTCTCTTTCTGATGTCTTTTCAATGAATTTCGAAATAAAATTTGTTGCAGTGGTCTCCAATACGAAAAGAAATGGTATTTGTATCAATTTGGCCAAATTGGTGAAAATCTGCAACGTGAGAAGACAATATTAAGTATTAATCAGATTTGAAGAGCAAAGAATAACACTTAAAACTAAATTCGGCAGTTTGTTCAAAAAAAAGCTCTCACTACTACTGTGTGTGTGTCATTTCGATCATCATACAACAGTTTTAGACACATATTAGAGCTTTCTATGCATGCGAATGCAATGGCAATATTATAACATAAAAAGCTCAACAGAGCTTAACAATGAACCCATTGACCACCCCCCCACCCCATCACACCGCCTACTTTAACTACTAGCGCCATTTACAGCCGGCGAGTGACAGACAGAGAGATAGAGAGTGAGAGTAAGGGCCGTTCATAGCGCAACAGCTGTTTGTTGTTGCAGCGGCCAATGATCAGAGACCGGCCGGCCGGCAAGTAAGCAACACGTTGCGACATGTTGCTGTTTAACAGCCAACAAAGTGAGCAGAGTGGAGCAAAGCTTTCATCATCATCATCAAAATCGCTGACAGCGACGCCGTTGAGTGGGCGCACGCCTGCGTCGACGCGTGAGCGGGGGCCGCATTCCCATTAGAAGAGATTTACGCGATGCGTGAACGTAGCGCTCAAGAGAAAAAGCTTTGCCGCTGCTGCTTCTGCTGCTGCTGTTGTCGTCGTCGTCGTTGTCGTCATGTTGACTTTGATCTTGGTCGGTGTATTTGTGTATGTGTGTGCGTGCGTGCGTTGCTGTCTTTTTTGGCAATTTTTTTTGTTGCTGGCATTTTTTGTTTGTGTGGTGAATAAGTAGTAGGAGCAAAGCAAAATCACGAAAAGCGAATAAGAAACCACAAAGAAAATAACACACACAAAGAGAAAGAAAAAAAAATGTGCCCAAAAATTGTGCAAATTCTTGTTGCTCTTTTGTTTGTTTGTTTGTTGTAAATGCGGTTTTATTGCTCATAGTTTGGTATTTCATTCTTTTTTTTTGTGTACTACTTTTTATTGTTAGGCTTACTTCTCTCTCTCTGATTGCAGTTTGTTGTAGTTGTTGTTTTTGTTATTGTCGCCTGCTGCTTATGGTTTATTTTTGTTGTAATATTAGCGCAGATGATGTCAGAGCACCTTCAAAAATTGTGTTTGTTATTTTTGCGTTGACTTTGTATTTGCATTTGTTTGACTTTGCCAGCAGCTCGCTATGCTTTAAACGTTCGCATACATTTGCATGCATGTGTATGTGTGTGTATATATGTGTGTGTGTGTGTGTGCGTGTTTGTGTATGTATTTTAGAAATTATGTAAAAAAAAAACCTTTGCATGTGTTGTATTTATTATTATTAAATATATAATTATATTTCAAACTGTTTATTGTAACACTTGTTTAACATTTTGCTTATGCAAACATTAAAACAAAAAACAACAAAAAAAAAAAGAAAACAGCATCAAAACTCAGAAAAAGCAAACGCAATTTGTACACATTTTTTTTGGCTACTTTTTGTGAGTTTCGAGTTGTAAGAAAAAAAAAAGAAGGCACAAAAAACACACAAAGTTGCGGGGCGGCAAAACACGCGCACGCACGCACACAAACACACACGCACGCACACACACACACACACAAAAATATGCCACGAAAAAAGAAAACAGCAGCAACAGCAACGACATACAATAAAAAAAAAGCAAAAGCTTCTAGCCGCCCCGCCCTCCCCCCTATGCTGCTGTTGAGTCCAACTATCCCCCCGCTCTGGGCCCCCGCCAGCCAACGCGACAACTATTTATTTGATGTTCTTTCTGCTGCTGCTGCTGCTGGTGTTGCTAATTATTTGACGACGTCGATTAAAACAAACGTAACAACAAACATTAAGCACAAGTTGAACGCTTTTTGTTTTACTTTCTTTTTAAAAGCATTGCTTAAAAACATTGCTCTGCATTCGCATTGGTATGCATGCCTGCTGTGCGTTTGTGTGTCTGTTCGTGTGTGTGTATGTGTGTTATTGGCTTTGAATGATTTTTTTTTTTGCTTTTCTATTTTATGTTCGGTTATGTGTGGGGGATTTCGTAATTTTGAACGATTTCTGCGCGCTCTTTGTTTTAATTTATTTCATTTTTGTATTTTTTTTTAGTTTTTTTTTTCGGTTTCTTGCTTACGTTTTGGAACGAACGAACGAACGAGCGAGCGAAGAAGAAGAAGCAACAGCAGATCAAGATCACTTTGCGGTTTCTCGAACAACTGAAAATAAAACTATTTACGAACAAACACAACAGAGGGAAAAAAAAACAATGAACAACGGCGGCGACGGACGACGTTAATGCATAATTTTAACTTTTCTTTGCGTTTGATTTGATTTTATTTTTTATTTTTTTTTGCCTTTTGCCGAAAATGTTGTGCCAATAATGCTTTTTGACGACCTTCTTTCTGCTGCGGCGTTCCAAATACAAATGACGGAAAGGAATTGTGCTTCCAAATACAAAAATGACCGACGTGCATGCCGCAGGCTTTCTGGCGGTCGCAGCAGCAGCAACGGCAGCAGCGACAGCGGCAGCGGCAGCCGAAACAGAGCAAAGAGAATGAGCAAGAGCGAGAGAGAGAGGGTGAGAGAGAGACGAGAGAGAGACGAGACATAGAAAAAGAGCTCAACGCGCTGCCTAACAGAGCACTGAGTGCGTAACATTTATCACTTAACAGTTACACTCAAGCATTTTTGGCCGCCAACGCTCTCTGCCTTCGCCCAAATTCCTATGCTTTGTACACACACACAGACAGCGCCAGCAAGCAGCAGCGCTAGCAGCAGCAGCAGCGTCGACGACCGCAGCGAAGCGAAAGACAGCACAACACAAAAGCAATGTGCGATGTTTTTGTGTATGCCCCTCTCTCTGTATTGGTGTCTATGTGTGTGTGTGTGTGTTTTTGTGGCTTTTGCCGAAATTTAATGAGTGTGAGTGGAATGAGAAATGAGTCCCGCCAATTCAGCGAACTGAGTGACTTTTTTTTGGCTTGAGACTGAATGCGAAAGCTTCGAGTTGTCAAATTCTAACTCACTGCTGCTGGTACGCAACACAAAAAAATAATATAAAATAAGCAAAAAAAAAAAAAGAAAGACAATACCAAGCTAATGATATTTTAATAAAAGTTTGAGCCAAACAAAAGCGGTTTCGCTGATCGAGCTATTAATATATGCATACTTATGTACAAAATAACATAACTAGGAACAACACACAGCTATCAAGATCGGTTTGGCAACTACTGCCCCACAGTTGAGCCCAATAAGACACTCAAAAACTCTGACTCAAATTTGGCAACGAAGCCAAGAAACAAAAACTTAAAAAAAAAAAACGACTCAGAAACGGGGCGCGCGCTGCCTGGAACTGGAACCGGGAGCTTTGGCTACGGTTGTGTGTGTGTGTGAGTGTGTATGTGTGTGTGTGAGTGTAAGAGTGAGTGTAGTTGTAGTAAGTGAGCAGATGCCAGGATAATGTTGCGCTGCGTCGCTGTCGACGTTGGCGTTGCCAAAAAATTGAAAGCGGCGACGGCGACGACGATGACGACGGCGGCGCTTAAGCGTCAAAAGGAAGAAGGAAGCAGCAAAGGAAGTGAAACTGCGAGCACTGTGCTCAAAGCTGTTGGCACCGAAGGCAAATTGAACAGAATTACACACACACTCACACACACACACACACACACACACACACAGACACACACACGCAAATCCATATGTGTGTGTATGTATATGCATGTACACACAATCTTTAATGTACATAAGAGAGAAGCGAAAAAAAAAATTAAAACAAAATGAAGCGCTAATCAAGAGCACTTTGCCAGCCGATAAACTGTTTATTTATTGCAAATATCTGTTATTTGCTTCCATTTACATTTTAGGAACACTAAATAAACCTAGTTAATAAAGAAATTGAGTGGGTTACACATGAAAAATGTTACAATTCAATGGATTACAGAAGATTGCAAGGCATAAATAAATAGAAATGAATCCTTTCAATGGATTTCGATTTTAGTCACAATTGATTTCCTTAAATCGAAATCTTTAAACAGATTTAATGGCAAACTTCAACTTCTTTTATCTCTGGTATTTATTAAAATCGAATCTGAATGCTATGTCATATATATAGTATATATATTCTTGATCACAATTACCCAACTAGATA
>JAWNKZ010000254.1:6820000-6897500 GCA_035041615.1 Drosophila anomalipes
AATTGTATAACTAATTTGTCATTTGATTTCCCAACGCCTTGATTAAACCATAAAGAACTACCCACACCCAAAGTATATATCATAGGCAGGTACTTACAGATGCGATTGAGTGCGGTGAGTGATTGATTGACTGTTTATTGTAGCTGATTGAAGACAGTTGCTTTGGTCTTGGCTATGGATTGGTCAAACGGCGATTGACAAGTAAACAGATGACTTCCAGTTTCCAGTTTCCAGTTAAAATATAATTGGTTATTCTAACGATACGGCATCAGATGGGTATGGGTCCAGTGATTATCTGGGATGAAACCAAGAGCACCTTGTGTAAGTATGATGATGATGACTTCCCTTCGCTCAAATATCGATCACGATCTGCTGCTGCTGCTGCTGCTCGGGATGGGAATCTGTGGTTTTCGCAACTCTTTGGGTCATTTAGTGCATATATATATATATATATATACATATATATATATATTGAGAATTTAAACGAATTTCAAATTTGTATGAAAACCACCAAATTGAGATGGAATTGATTTGGCTCGGATTTTGTGGTGTTTAAATACTTTTTGGTTTTTGGGATTTTTATTTTGAAAAATTTGTTGTTGTTGAAGGAGAAAAAATTAAAAACTGAAACTGACAAATTCTGAAATGTGCTCATCCCGAGATTTATGAAAACTATCAAAATAACAGCTCGGCAAATGCTGGCTAAGTTTCTCAGCTGGCAACTAACAACTGGCAACTAACAGCAGCCAGTGTTGGTTAACGGCATGGCCAGAGAGCCCGCTCGGCCAGCGCTGGCAATCTTTAATTTGATTGATTTTACGCACAACAAATAAAAATGGGAATCCGGAAATTCTTTCGGGGCATTTGTTGTTTTTTTTTCTTTCTCTTTTGTTTTTTATGTGTGTGTGTGTTATTTTTTTGTGTATTTTTTTTGGGAGGGCTTATTGATTTTTGCGTAGGTGACAAAGACGGTACAACAGAATTGGAGTCGAAACGGGCAAACGGGGAAACGGGCAAACGGGGAAACGAGCAAGCAGCGGGCAATGGGTATGGAAATGGAAATGGAAATGGGAAAGAGAGCGATGCTCTGTCGCCGCACCAGTGCGCTGGGCGAGCGAGCGAGACAGCAGCAGATGCGTGAGAGTGCGTAAGACGATGATGTCGGTAGCAGAGACGTCGACGTCGACGTCGACGTCGTCGTCGGCGCCGACGTTGACGCCGCTGCCAAAGAAAACTGGAAAATTCTTGCTTACAATTACAAATAGAAATTGTTTAATTTGATTTCGGATTGGGGATTCGGTTAACTCGGTATCAGTATCAGTATCGGTATCGGTATCGGTATCGGAATCGGTAACGGAATTGGTATCGGTATCGGTATCGATTGCGATATGGGTCGTTCGCAGTGGCACTTTTTCACTGGACTTTCTTTTTTTTGTTGCCGTAAGGGGAGGGGCTGGCGGGGGGGCTATGTTACACTTCTCTCACTTTTTCACCAGACATAAAAAAAAAAACAACAATGGCGACGACAGCGGCAAACGGTAAATGGCAAACGGCAAATGGCAAATGGCAAACGGCAAATGGCAAACGGCGAGCGATAGGCGACGATAGTGTCCAGATTACGTTTCGTTTCTTTCTTTTTATTTATATATATATATATATATATATATATATAAATATATATATATATATGTGTATATTTTCTTTTTAATTTTCTTTCTCTTTTTCTTTTTGGCTTTGGTTTCGGATGCGAGAGCTGAGAGTCCAATGAACGAACGAACGAACGCGCGGCACGGCGACGAGTAAACTGGCAACAACGCTAGAACGTTTCAATGAAAATGTCTGTGGAAAATCCTCACAGCAGCAGCAGTAGCAGCAGCAGCAGCAGCCGCTGGCAGAGACATGCTGCTGTTGCCGACGCCGTCGCATTTTTCCTATCCAGAAAACAGTGAAAGTTATGCGTGTGTTGTTTTTCTTGTTGTTGTGTTGTTATTGCGGCGGCGTCAAATCAAAATGGCCGACATGTGTGTGTGTGTGTCTGTGTGCGTGTGTGTGTGTGTCTGTGTGCGTGTGTGTGTGTGCGTGTGTGTGCAAGCGGCGTCTATCCGGCAATTTATCCGTTCGTTTGCTTTGCCACGAACAATTCAAAGCCGAAATTGGAGTCCGAGTCGGAGACGGAGTCGGAGTCGAAGTCGGGCGAGCAGCCGTTGTTTTCACTCATTGTTGTTGTTGTTGTTGCTGTTGCTTCTGCCGGATTAGGCCACAGTGCCTGCCAAACAGTCTGCAGACACGTGCAACTAGCAACTAGCAACTAGCTTGCATGCCAAGCCAAATGACTAGATTTCAAGGCAATCTCTGACAGAAATTTGTCTTCAAATTATATTCCCAATCAGTTGATATTTATTTAGATCTTATCGATATATCGGTGTGTTATCGATACAACAGTTGGCGTGCTGCAGCACAAAACACTTGATCGAACGCAGACATGAATAGGTATATATATATATATATATATGCTGTACACAGACAGATATTGCCAAATTGGAAGGCTCAACGAAGTTGGAACGAAGGGCAGGGAAGGGAAGGGAAGGCATTTACAGTGAATACTTATGACACCCGCTGTTTTAGCTGTTTTAGCTATTTTAGCTATTTTAGCTGTTTCAGCTGTGTTGACCTGTGCTCCTCCATTGAGGAAGAAATGAAAACACCGCCGCATCGAGGTTCCACACGGATAACCGAATATTTTCCATGTGAATGGTTTACTATTTGCTGGCTGCGATGCCAGCAGCGACGTTGCCATCGCAGTCGCATTCGCAGTCGCAGTCGCTGTCACTATCCCGCTGACTCTAACAGAGAGCGTCAGAGCGTCGCGGCAGAGGGTGAGAGTGTTTGTCGCAAAAGGCACGAAAAAAAAAAAAACCCAAAAAAAAAAACGTAAACGAAAAAAGAATAAAAACAAGATAAAAACGAAATTCAACTCGAGGAAAATGAAAATGCGAGGAAAACTCACGTTGATGTTGTTGGCTACAAGGGTGGCAAAGGCAAAGGCAAAGGCAAAGGCAAAGGCGAACTGCAAAGGCGAACTGTCGATGTTGACGTCGACGCTGACGTTCACGTTGACGCTAGCAGCGTCACTCTGTTGACTGCTGCTGCTGCTGCTGCTGACAGAAAATACGGAAAATTCAGCTGCCTGTATGTGTATATATATACGTATGTATATGTATGTATGTGTATACACGCACGTGTGTGTATGCCTGGATAGATGACTGCCTTTGTGCGTATGTACATGTGTGTGTGTGTGCGTGTGTGTGTGTATGTGTGCGTGTGTGTGTGTGTGTGCGTTTGCCTTTTCCTGTGGCAAGACAGTCAAGACAGCCAAAGACAGCTACAGACAGTTACAGACAGTTACAGTTGCTTTTGCGTCACTGTGTTCAATTTTAGAATTCGTCAAAACACTCAAAGCTGCTTTGAGTTTATCCGGAAAGCAGCCAGTGGAGTGGATTGAGTGGTTTAACGTGTCCTTGTGTTTGACAAGTAGTTCCACATCGTTGCATGCTGCCTGTTCCACAAATTGCGACTAACTAACTGTTTATGTCTCTAACGGCGAGCAGCAGCCAGCAGCAGCCATATATTTTCACTGGCAGCGCCAATGCCAGACTGATTGACTTCGAAAGCAATTTTCGATCTGTCAATTTTACAATTTTCCCTGAAGCTTTCTTTGAAGCCATAATGTGTAATGCAAATGTGTACAAAGGATTCTTTTTTATTTTTTTTTTGATTTTTAAGCTGATTACATTTTCTAGATTAGATTAATATTATTATTGACATTATGGCATTAACCTAACTGATAACTGATAACCAATCGCATATATATATATATATAGAATTTCTTTCTTATGATATTATCGCCTGAACTTGTGTGGCACTAATTCAAGCCATATTCCGCCATGTTGTGCCCAAAAAACTTTGACTGTGACCTTGCAACGCTTTGGTTTGCTTTGCTTTTATTCACTTTTCTATTCACAAATGTCCTGCTAAATCCCATGCGCACCCCGAAATTTGGCACTAGATGTGATGTGTTTTTTGTTACCAACTCACACACACACACACACACACATGGAGAATTGTAGACATTCCCCGTCGAAAATGTGCGTTTTGAACACGTCCCGTTTCGAAATTTCGCTCGCAACTTGCGTAGTTTTTTTTCAACCCTAGAAATGGGCCCATTGACGAGACTAATGCGTACGCTTGGAATGCTACAGCCGGCGTTTCCATGTGCCCGGCCTGGCCTGGCATGGCATGGCATGACATGACACGTTATCCCATCAGGGGTACATCGCAGCAAAAAGCTGGCAAAGCAGCAACCAAACAATCCGCCACCCACCCCCGTGTTGGCTTTGGCAGTACAGTGCGTAGTTGGATTCCAAATTCAAATGGGAAAACGCCGAATCCGCATCCGAATCGAGTGCACTGCAATTGTAGAGCAATCATGAAGGCCAAGGCACGACTTATAAAGGGGTGCAGAGAGCGAGAGAGAGAGAGAGAGAGAGGGAGAGAGAGAGGTGGCTAGTCGGTCTAGCTACCACCCGAAATGTGACGCAAGTTGAGGCTGAGTCGAGTGTCCCGTTACGCGCTATTTGCAGCGCCTGCTGTTTGCCCATCTCTGTCGCACTCTGGCCAGGATCAGGGCGGCTGCAGATGATAAACGGTCTGGCTCTTCATGCACGCTCCCCGCTTACGCGTATTTCTAAGCTATTCCCGTCCACCCTGCTGCCCACGACACACACACACACACACACACACACACACACACACACCCCATCCCAGCACTCCATCTCGGGTTCTACGTTACGGCATTGTTGTGCAAGCATTTTATTTTTAGATTTTTTTATTTTTTTTATTATTATTATTATTTTATTAGATTGCAACCCTCGTGACGTAAGGAGAACTGCGTGTGTCATTTGTGGCACATGTCCCAAACTCTGAACTCGGTGTCCCGTCGTGGCGTCAATCGAGAAAGAACGTAAGACGCATGTTTGACGCAGCCAACGTGAGTCTGTCACCCACAGGAGCTGGCAGGAGTGACGTAAATGCAAAGGATGCTGCCCCAGAGGCAGCTTCAAACAGCAGATCCACCCGACACACGGATCAACATGTGTGCAGCAGATATTGCTCAAATCCAAATTTTATTATTAATTATTCTGATAACTGATTCTGTTAGAGATCGTCGACTGAACTGAATTTGTCATAAAAAAAAAATAAACAGAAAAACATCATTTTGTGATTTGCATTTTGATTTGATCTCTATTTGGGAAAATCTTCCTTAGCAAATCGAACCAAAAAAAAACTCAAATCTTTTAAATTTGAACTTCAATTTGCAGGTTTAAGTAGAACAAAGAAGACCAGCTAACTTTTGCATGCCGATGATAATATTTTCTAGTTGATCTGCGTACTCGTTCTGAGTTCCAAATTTCATTCAAACACTCAAACGATCCGATGTGCATTATCTTTTGAGCAAGTATTCAAAGCATATTCAAAGTTGAACTTGCAACTGCTGAGGCAGAAAAGGTTTTCACACAAAATTGTCATTTTTTTCAACATTTTTATTTATGTTTTCTGTTCGTATTTGTTAGCTGAAAATAAACTTAAGTTTTTTAAGGAAGTTGCAAGTGATTAAGAACTGCTTTCTGCTTAATGATCAGCACACGCGATATATGGATGCAATTAGCTTTTCAGATCCTTTGTTCCTCAATAGTGCAATCGACCACTGGATGTGGATGTGGATGTGGATATGGATGTGGATATGGACAATGAGTGACCTCAATGTGTGTGTCTGTGTGTGTGTTTGTCTGTGTATGTGTGTTTTAATAAATTATGTTTATGCCACACGGCTGATTGGACGATGGCAATCTCACGCAGCCAGTTGTTAGATGCAAAGCGGCCAGTTGCAGTTGCAGTCGCAGTTGTCAGGGAAAGGTGCCAAAAAGAAAGCGTGTGGCATGCAATATGCACAAGTTTCTTAATATGTATCACATTTTGTAGTCTTTCCCCTATGCAGACACTTTGGAGCTGCTACAGTGTACTCAATTCAAATACAATAACGACGAAGGGGTAGCCGCCAGGCGACACGCGTGGTCCTGGAGGAGAAAGGGATCGTAGAAAGAGAGGAGAGAGAGAGGAGAGAGAGAGAGAGAAAGAGGAGAGAGAGAGAGAGAGAGAGAGAGAGAGAGAGAGGGAGAGAGAGAGAAAGGGCGAGTGGCAATCGACAAATGTTAGCTTACTTATCAATGTCAGCATCGGGTATCTGCGCCGTCAGCTGCACCTGCGCACCACGCACACCACTGAAACCACTCACACCACTGAATCCACTCGAGCCTTCGAATTTTATTGGTTTTTTCGCTTTTGATACTCTGTTACCGAAGCCAATAGAGCATTTTGCTCCATTTTGCCAAAGCTTCGACTTGGCTCCTGTGTGTGTTAAATAAAGTATTTTCTATTTCTTATTTGCTCAGAATTATTTTCTATTATTTAGTAATCCTTTATATCCTTCGGTCAGCTGTTAGCTATTTAATGTTTAGCTGTTGTCTTTCGAATCGTAAGTATTTTCAAATTAAATTATACATATTAATAGAACATCTAATTTGTTTGTATATCGGCAATTTTTAAATATATAATATAAGTAACAAAATAGCTAATTACTGTGTTCACCTATAAAAAAAACAAATACACCGAAAATTTGACATATTTTTTTCAAAGTTTGAGTTGCTTGAATGAGTTGCCTTAGTTTTAAATTAGCTGCAACAGTTTGCGCGGCTATAGTCTATATATAGTTGCAAGGATAGCTGGCGACAGAGCATTGCTCAGTCGGTGGCATCCAACAGTCTCGCACTTGTTTTGTTCGTTTTTGGCTTTTTTTTTAATCGTTTCTCGCTGGTGGGGAGGGAACCCTTTAGCTGTTAACGGTTAACGGTAATGCGGATCATTTTCAACTGTTATTTGTTTTCGGTTCCCTTTTATGATCGACGAAAGCCGGGGCAACAGAAGGCGGCGGTTGGGGCGGACACAACAGCAGAATCATTGTTGAGAGAGCGAGCGAGCGAGAGAGAGAGAGAGAGAGAGAGAGCGAGAGAGAGAGAGAGAGAGAGAGAGACTGAATTTTTGGGCATATTTCAAGTTAATTAAATACCAAAAGGTTTTCAAAATTTGGTTTTCTTTCAAATGAATCAAAGACAGTTGATGACTCATTCAGTCTTAACGCTTAAGTAGCCCTGGCAACTAGCTCATTACTATATATACACACATATGTGCCCTGGTATTCGCAACGGATCCGGGTTAGTCATTTGATCAAATGGCCAACTCATCTATCCAGTTGATTAACTAGAAAAAGGATTCAATTTTGTTTTGCCTCTACTCCTATTTACCTTGCGACTAAAAATAGAAACAAATCTAGTCTATGAAAGATTCTGGTAGTCGTCTTTTATATGTTTTTGCCTGTCCTTGATACCATAATTCATAAATCTGCAACGCCAAGAGGCTATTAGCCCATAAATCGATATAATTATTCACCCTTATCTGAGTTCCTCGAGCGTCTTCTCCTCAGGCGTATCCGTATTGTGCTTCAAGATGCGGATGCTATTCCTGATTGCCACTCACGAACACTCAGAGACTCTATAGAGCTCTTAACTTTATTCCAGAAGCATTTGAAGAGACACTCAGATGCCTGAGCATATTCCTTGAAATAAAATATTTTCTCGCCTCACCAAGAATGTGCGGAGAAGCGGCTTCCGTCACAGCAAAAATAGCTTGACCTAACGCCAGACAAATCACTTTATCAAGTCGGCAAGAACAAAAACTTAAACAGGACTCACTAGCAACTAAAGTACACATTCAAACTGCCTCTAAATAAAAAGTTTTAGTTTTTAGTTTTTTAAATTTAGATGTCAGCAGATTAATCTGCTGGTCAACAAGGCAATGACGACTTTAGTTATTTATTAAGTTTGCTTCGTTTTCTTCAATTTCAATTTCACTTTCATTCATATTTATCTCATTTTATTTGTGATAATTTAAATGATTGCCTGAATAGATTATCCTTTGGGGTGGTGGTAAATGGCAAGCAATATGGCAATTAAATGTAAGTGATATATATATATATATATATATATATAATATAATACAATAAATGACTTATGCCACACCTACAGCGGCGTGTGCTGCGGCTGCTGCGTCTGCTGCGTCTGCTGCGTCTGCTGCTGTTGATGCAACTTGATCCCTTGCCCCAGTTCCACAAATTATCATATCAACAAAAAGTTGCAGCCAAAGGCGAGCAAAAAAAAAAGCAGCAGTGCAAAGGAGGCGACCAGCAAAGTATAATAAAAGGAAAATAAAATAAAAACCAAGACCACTGAGCAGGGAGCAGGGAGCAGGGAGCGGGGAGTAGGGAGCAGGCGAGGGGGATTGCATTTTGCCAAAAGTGCATGCACGCGTGCCGGCAGCGACGCAAGCGTAGACGTTGCCAACGTGCGTCAACCCCTGAATGACTGCAGCTTGGCAACGGGCAACGGGCAACGGGCAACGGGCAATGGGCAACGGGTAACGGGCGACGGGCAACGGCAACGGCGCGTTGCAGCCTCCTTGAACGCGTGCCTCGCGTTCCAGCATTATGCAGGACGATGTGCAATCTGATCTTTAGCGCTGCATTCTCTGCCCTCTCTCTCTTGTTGTTGTTCTTCTTGTTTTTCTTCGTTTTTTATTTTATTTTATTTATTTATTTTGTTTTTTTTTTGTTGTTGTTTTTATTGTTTTTCTGGTGTTTTTTTTTTGTATTTTTTTGTATGCGTGTCTTAATCAGCGCTTAATGTGTTGTGATTGCATAATCGGGTCAGGGGCAGGCAAAGGAGGACAGCGCGATGGACAGGGGAAAGGGGACTGAGGACAGAGGACAGAGGACAGAAGACAAGGGATTGGTCAGCATCTGCCAATTGGCTGCCACGCGTTGCATCAGCTGCAACTGCTGCAAGTGTAGACGAAGTCATTAAAGTAATTATTAGTCGCGGACTTGCATCTAGTTACACAATTGTTCGGGCATTGGCAGCCAGGCAGGCAATTGGGGCAGGTAGGGGCGTAACTGTGGCTGTGTCTGTGGCTGTGGCTGTGGCCGTGGCAAGCCGGTGTCTTCATTTAAAAAGGAGTTCAGGAAAAAGGACCGTCTTAATTATCGTGCACATACCGGGTAATAAAGCAATTGATCAATGCTCGTCAAAACAGAGCACAAACAACACAAGCCAACCAAGGCAACATTTTAGTAATAAAATTAAAAATAATAATAAAAGTACACAAGTACAGCTATAACAATTTGTATAAATTAAGCTTAAGTACCCTTGCACATGCACCGCATAGATTATATACAATATTCAGATCTGATATAATTCAAGTTTACACAAATAATAATATTAAAAACATGGAGTAATGCATCGCATGTCGGCTAATAATTATTATTAAGATATTATGCTTAGTATTTATTGCTTCTTTTTTTTACTGAAATCTATCACTTACTCTTTGATGTAATCAAATTATTAATATGAAACTTACGAAACTAAGAAAACAATAATATTAAATGGTTACTTTGCTCAATATTTATTCAAACCAAAATGGTTTTCTATACAAATACTGCATTCTCAATGGACACTATGTATATCATATACATATATCACCATATACATATACTATATGTATACCATATGCATATATATCACAGACTCTTAACTAAACAGAGACTTTAATAGGTCAGGTCGTAACTACTTCAAACCTGGAGTATATCTCTATGTATGTGTTTTTTTTAGAAACTACAAAATCACAACCTAAATTATATATATATATATATATTATTTGTTACATATTGTTATCCATTACTGTATCCAGTTTAATTAGGAGTAAGAAATTGAGCATGAAATTATATTCCCAATTGGAAGACTATAGCTCCGTTAATCTGTGAGATCTATTTGTTTGTACAGATAGACGATTCGACTGTTGATGCTGATTACGAATATATATCCGTTATAGGATTGGAGATGATTTCTTCTACAAATTAGATACTACTACGTAACTTCATTATAACATTTGTTAGCCATTATTTTAAATAGGAAAATAAATAATAATATGTCAAAATATGTAAAGAATTAAAGGAATCTAAACTTACTGACATGCTAGGCATGTATTTCACATTGAAATGATTTTTACATAAATTAGTTAATTAATTAGTAATTAGTTATTAATTTTGTAATTTAGCAGAAAGCATTGAGATACTGCTTTTCAAATTCATAGTGCCTCATCGATTGATGCGAGTTAATTAACGCTGTGGAATCAATGGGATGATCTCTTAATTGGCCAAACCAATGACAACTGTTGGCCGCATAAGAAGTTGGATTGGCTGGGCGCCTCAACAGCCAGCCAGTCAGCCAGTTAGCCAGCCAGCCAGTTAGCCAGCCAGCCAGTCAGCCAGTCAGCCAGTTAGCCAGTCAGTCAGTCAGCCAGCCAGTTAGCCAGCCAGTCAGTCAGTCAGTCAGTCAGCCAGCCAGCCAACCAGCCAGCCAGTTAGCCAGCCAACCAGGACATCTGCTGGCCACCCAAGTGCAGAGCGCCTTGGGCGCTCATGCTGATTAACGCCTGGAATTAACGAGCATTTAGTTGGGCAAAATACCAACAAAAGAAAAAGCTGAATGAGCCGGAATGGGGAGGGGGGCAATAAAGGATCGCCGGTCGCTGTCTGAAGCTGGTAAGGGCGTCGTCGATAGCGACAGGACATTTGTCCTGAGCCGCATTGCACTGCGTTGTGTTGCGTTGCGTTGCGTTTCGTTGCATGTCTGGCGGTGATAAAAAATTCATATTAAAATGCATAACAATGAGACGTGAATAAGAAACGTGAACGGGAACGTGAACGAGAACAAAAAGCGAGCGACACGCTAAACTTAGACAGCGTTAGGAGCACAAGCACAAGCAGGAGCAGCAGCAGGAGCAGGAGCAGCAGCAGGACCCGAACCAGGAGCAGCACTTAATGGGAGCGGGAACAGACTGTGCACCCACAAGCAAGGGGGTAGGATCGTGCATATATATATATATATATATATACTCGTAGTACTCGTGTGTGCACCTTTTCTTATTTAATTTTATTTTTTATTTTTTATTTTTTTTTTTGGAAATTAAGCTGGAATTTTGAGTGGACCCCGAATTGGCACGCGCGCTGTCCTCGCCATCGTTGCCGTTGATCCTTGCACTGCTTATCCTTAATTTCGTTTACTTTTTGCTCCCCGGCTGTCGTCCCGTTTGCCGTTGGAGTTCGAGTTGTTGTCGTTCCTCTGCATTTGGCTGGACAGGTGCAAACTCTTTTTTTCTTCTTTCTTTTTCGGTTGTAGTTGTTGTTCTGAGCGTGTATTTTTTGGCCTGCCAGTGCCTTGACTCACGTCCCCCTCTCTCTCTCTCTCTCTCTCGCTTACTCTCTCTGTGTGTGTATGTGTGTCTATCTCTTTCGGCCGGCCAGTCACTGGCCTGGCATTAATTCGCTTCTTTATTTTTCGGTAATTACCGAAAATGTTCCAAGTGACCGAACGAATCCTCTCGTTCCCATTCACGTCGACGCCACCGCCACCACTACCACCACCACCACCACCACCACCACCAGCGCCAGCGCCAGTGCCAGTTTGCACTTCGTGCTCTGATCCTGCGACAGCCGGATTATGGGACGGGCCGCCAGCGTCAGAGGACAGCGCTGATCCTTAGCGCTTGATTGCGATTTCACATACCCATTCCCGTTCCCATTTCGGCTGTTCGCATATTTGCTACCCCGACAGCCGTGCGATCATTGACTCTTGTCAGGCAATGCCGCCTCTGTCTGTCTCTCTGTCCGTCTGTCTGTCCGTCCGTCTGTCTGTCTGTCTGTACGTCTGCCTGCCTGTGGTCTAAGGATACCGACACCGAACGGCGAGAACTGAGCACATTGCACATTTGGGACAGCAAATTCACCTCAATTACTTACATGCCAATGCTAGCTGTATCATCGATGCCAGCTTACACACATCTCTACACACACACACACACACACACACACATGTGCTAGATGTGTACCAATTGTTGCTCATTAACTTAGTCATGTGCCACAAATCAATCATGAGAAGATCATGACTTGATTTACCTTAACACACAAATGTATATAAATATTTATGTATGCATTTTTGTCTTTATCATTGCTACCCGTAGCAAATACGTTCATTATTATATACATATACATAGACATATACAATTAGAAATATTTTTGCTTATTTTGAATAATTAATATTTATTTGAGTGCCATTTGTTGTTGGTTTTAATTTTTGATGTGTGCGAGGCACAATAATGGCGACAACGATTGCGCTTGCAAAATTTAATCATTTTATTTGCACAAAATTCGTAAAATGAACAGCAAACAACAACAATTGGGAGTGGCACGCTCTTTTGCTCTTTCTCCCACAATGTGTGTGTGTGTGTAGTGTGTGTGTGTGTGTGTACAGTGGGCAGCAGATGCGCAACAAATTTAAATGCTAAAGTATAAAATACAAACAGACAAAGAAGCCAAACGAAATTCATTAAGCTTAGCAACAACGGCGAAAACGCCAACGAAACGTGCAAAAGAAAAGAGAAGCCGAAAGAGAAAGACAACAGAGGCGACAGATAACGCAAAATGTTTTACTTCTCTTGCGCTCTCACTGCACAGATTGGCGCTCTGACATTGGCACCTACTACTAATCTACTACTTTTTTTGTTTGTGGGGCAGCAAAGCAACTAAGCACAGCAACTTGCATGACATTAGCAACGGCCATTTTGTAGCAGTGCCAACGAACAAAAACAATGTCCAATCGGCAAACGCAACGACGCCATTTACAACAACAACAACAACAGTATCATCGAGAAAGCCAAAGTGCAATTTTCAAGCACAGCACAAAGCAAAAGCAAACACAAAAGCAACGGCAAAAGCACGTGCATTGCTCGCCTCTCTATCGCACTGTCTGTGTTTGTATGTGTGTGTGTGTTTGTTTGAGAGAGCGTGACTGACAGACAGAGAGAGAGATAGTCTGGGATTGTGGGTGTGGAAGTGGGAGCGTGTGTGAGAGTGCAGCTTAACGACCCTTTGGTTGGCTGACGCCTAAACTGGCATTGCTTCATATATACATATATACAGATGAATGTTTTTTGTGTGTCCATGTGTGTGTGTATGTGTATGCAAGCATGCAGGCAAATTTAAGCATGTGCTTGTGGAGGATGGGTGGGGGGCTTGGGGGTTGTGGGTGTAGGTTACTTAGCACATTTTGTTCTTTCTTTTTGCTCAAGTGAAATTCAAATTCGACGAATAAGAATTTTACTGACCGTTAGTTACAACAAGATTGACTCGTTTTCCATTGTTGAGCGCCCAATTTTTTTGGGCAGCTGAAAAGCTGGCCAAACTTGAAAAAAATTAAAATAAAAATAAGATTCTTGGCTAATTATGAATAACAAAAGCGCCAGCCAGTAGTGGTCATCTTGAAGCCACAGCTGGCCCAAAAAAAAAAAAAAAAGAGGCAAACTCACAAAACTCACATTCAAACCTAATTCGCATTCCATTGTCCATTGTTGAAGATCTTCGTGGTGTGGCAGCTGCCAGGACTGGGCTGGACTCGGCCTGGGATGCTGTGCGGCCGGCGGTTCACACCCCGGACTGGGACTAGTTGCTGACCAGTTGACCAGTTGACCAGTTTGCTGCATGTCCTGTGTCCTATTGGCAGCTGTGGCACCAAAACTAGAAGCTAGCTTTTTGTTTGCCGTCCTTTTGTTTAGCCTGACGACCGACCATTCATATGCATATGTGCTGCATACATGGGTGTCTTGCCACATATCACATTTCTGACACTGAAAGTGGCTTTCAAGGATCAGCAAAACATTTTCGCATCAGATTTTTCGCATTTTGTTTATTTTCTCTTAACTCGTTTTGAGCTGTTTCTGCAGTTAGGTGTCGCCACCTGGCGGCATTTGTCGATTTGCCTACCATGTTAAGTGATCCGCGAGTGTGTTTGTTAAATTGGTGCATGTCCATACTATTTGGCGGGTGTGCTTTTTTCTTAACGTTCGTTAAGTGGCTAAGCTTTTCATTCATTCCGAAAGCAAGCAGTGCAAAAGCTGCAGTTAAATACTGCAATAACGGAAGCTTTTGAATACAGTGGAACTCATTGATAAAGTACACCTAGTGAAGCTTTTGCAAATGTCACATTAGAGCAAACAAATAGAAAACGTTAGCTGTTAATTCTCATTTTTGAATGAATTTGATGACTTTCTTATATGTCTCCATTCGCATACCTTTCTGATACAGAGAGAAAAACAAGTGGTTTTGCTTTGCCTTACATAAAGATATATTTTATTTTTTTTTTACTTGGATTAACTTAAGATGCTTATAAACTAATTGATTGTTGTCTGATTGCAACATATACATATATTTAAGTTCTAATTTTTCTAATTTATAGCGAGCAATGAATGCGTTTTCAATTACAAGTAGACACACACAAATTGGTGTTTAAAATAAAAGAGAAACAAAGCAAAACAAAAAACAATACGCATATATACAATTTGTATTTTTTCTTTTGTTTTTTGTTTTTTTTTTTTTTACAAATTTCGCATAATGAAGTTTTTTCTTAGCCATTTTTGCTGTTGTTGCCAACTTTTTGATCCTCATGCATTTGTTTATAATTATACCTATACCATATATTATGTGTGTGTGTGTGTGTGTGTATATGTGTTATCACCCTCTGGCAATGCTTTTAACGATTCCAATCAAATAAAATCAAATGCACTTCTATATACACAGATATATATATATATATATATTTGTGTGTTTGTTATTAACTCATTCGATTTGACAGCTTTAAAACGGGTTTTAACAAGACTCTGTCCGAGTGTGCACTATAAAGAAAATTATCTTTATACTAATTGAAATAAACAACAAGAGAGAACGTTGCAGTCGGGCGTAGCCGACTGCGAAATACTTTGATACCATAAGTAATACCAGCTGCAAGAATTTCCGAGTAACCTTCTTTCCATGTTTATATAACAGTGGCTCTCAAATTACGGGAGATATGGGCTTTTGGGAATTATGGGGGCGGGAGTATATGTTTCAAAATTTCAAGACTCTATCGTCGCTAAGAGTCTCGACTAAAGTTGCGTTCAAACAGACGGACAGACAGCATGACGAACATTGCAGAGCATATATATTGCATCTTGGGCATCAAAGTATAAAAACTAAAAGCCATGGATTAGTTTAAGTCAACACAATACAATATATATATATATATATATATATATATATATATATATATATACATATGAATGTGTTAATTGTGTGAAAACAAATTAAGCTAATCTTATAAACAAACGATGATTATGTGATCCACTTGACAATTTCGCGCCACAAATGACTAATATGCAGGGGCGTACTAAGCTGTTCGTACAGGAGGGGGTTCTTCATACCAGTTGATCAAGTTGAGATGTAGGATGGGCAGTTGCCTCCCTCCCTAACACCCCCCTCCCCCCACTCCTCCCCCTTTACAAATATATGTGTGTGTGTTTTGATATTAGAATTATGCTGTGGTTGTTGTTGTTGTTGTTGTCGTTGTTATTGTTGCTGTTGGGCATGGGCCCTTTACTTAATAAAGGCCTCTGGTGGTATTTTGTTTTCCTTGAAGAGTTTCTCAAACACAAATGCGGCATGGTTGAAATCCCAATTTGTCTCCTCCAAGCATCTAAAAGAAAAATCAAAATGTTATAAAACATAGAACGTATAAGATTCTCTCTCTCTCTCTCTCTCTCTCTCTCTCTGTCTGTCTCTTTCTCTCTTACTTGCGGCTCCAATCCAGATTCATTTGGCTCTGCGCACTCATGGCCTGCACCATTTGCATTTTGGTGGCATCAGTGTGCGGACCAGCTGTGGCCGCAGTCACCGTCGACGATGCAATTGGGCTGGTGATGGTGGCAACCGGCGGTGGCAATAAACCGACCGGCGATGGCAATAGGGCAACAGCGCCGGTACCGCCAACCGCCAATCCACCCGGATGCAGACGCCCTTGAATTGAGGTCTCGTTGAGGGCAGAGCTAATTGGAGCTAAGCTGGCGGCACCGGGCGCTGGCTGGTGTTGCGATCGTTTAAATTCACGCGTCTGCTCCGTCGATGCGCTGGTTATGAAGATCGCCTCGTTTCGAATGCAAAAGCCCGTATTCTGTGGCACGACGACAAACGTGCGCACAAAGTGACGCAGCTCGTATGGCTGCATGGCGACGGGCGTGGTGCTGCCAGCATCGCTGGTTAACTCCTTGAACAGGCCAGTCACCGTGAACACCATCATTTGGGGCTGCCCAATGGGAATATATTATTATTATTATTATTACTATTATTGAAGTTGGAATGAATAGTTGTTTGTCTGCATGTCTTACATTGTAGATGTTCAGATCGACGGTGAAAGTGCGTCGTTCGTGCAACGTGCGTGGCCATTCATCCAATGTGGAGACGCAGGCTAATCGGCCACTCTTCAATAGATGCATACGCAATAGACGCATACGCGAATCGTCCCGTTCGGTGTTCATAATGCGTCGCAGATTGCGATTAAATTTCCAGAAGCTGTTCAATCTGTCATAAATCAAGGATCAAGGATTAGTCAGTATCGAGAATCTGAATGAATGCTGCTGCTACTGCTGCTGATGCTACATACCTGCCCGCCTGGCTGACCGAGGGCATTGACATGGAGAGGAGTGCATTCTCGTGATACGCATCCAGCAGTGGCTGGCGATTATTCGAATCGAATATGATGAAGTACTGGTCCAAAAACTGGCGGACAACCTCAGCGCCAGCGCTGTCGCACAAGTAGGATGCCTTTGCCGGTGCCAACGTGGCCGATTCACTTAGATCGAAATGCACCTGGGGCAGCAATACTTCCCCATCCTGTATTGAAGTTTATATTTAGATCGAACTCTTGCCCAAAATCGCTTACTTAATTATAGCGTTTATGTTTACCCAACAATTGTCTCAAAGCAAATTAATTTGATTTTAAAAAATAATCTCGAATGTGCTTTTGATTATCGAGAATTTGGGTATATTGGAAATATATAAAAGCTGCGCTTCAGCTGACAATATAATGAATTCATAAACGCTGAATCGAAGGCGCATTAAATATATTTTGCAACTTACCAGCTTCATTAGTTTGGGAAATTTACGTCGTACTTCGCTGTAAATAGGTTTGCGGTTGGATGGCGTCCATTTTGTTGATTGGCAAACGTATTAGTGGTAAATACACACACATATATATACATATGTCAAAATGTACATATGTATGTATGTATGTATGTATGGATAGATACATTAGTTAAAAAACTGTCTTCGATAATTAACAGAGTTGTACAAAATAGACAAAATGTCGCTTTGCTGTGCGCTGTGTGATTTTCAGTATTGAAAACAACTTGCCGCTGATTCGCATATGTTTTACAGCAGTGTTTCTTAACTTGATTGGTGATTGATTGATTGATTGATGTAAGCATCGTATATCGTTTTTGAGGCAGTTGAGCAAGCAGATGCACTTGGTTCATATTTGGCGCATATTGTCAAAGCTGGCGACCAGGGCTGGGAAACGTACAAGGAGATTATCAAGGAAGCCAAACTTTTAAGCAGCGCTTTTATTCCATTTTTTTTTTGCTTTCTCTTTTTTTTTTCTTTTTTTTTGTTTGTTACTTTTTTCTTTTTCTTTTTTTTTTTTCTTTAACAAGCCCAAACGCGTCGCACAAAAGCTGTTTGTTAGTTTGTTCGATTTGTGAATCGAGTTTTCGTAAGTCCCGTTGATCGCACGCGCAGCATCCACAGGCAAAACACGCAACAAATATGCCAGCCATTCAACGTGCAAATGTTGCACATAGCTGAAGGACGTGGCAAGCAAACGCAACCGGTTCATTTTGATTTTGACACGGCCGCCTTCGCCAGCATGCGCAGTAAGTTGTCGTCGTCCTCGTCGTCGTCGTAGCCGTCGTCCTTGGCAGCAGTGTGTCCGCCACGTCAGTGCGTGTCCGGTCCGTCAGTATTTTTGCATGCTTGGCGCGCGCACCATTTTATATATATTTATATTATAACACAGTGCAACCGCTGACAAGGACAAGGACGCCGTCGCCGCTGCCGCCGCCGCCGCCGCCACCGCAACATAAACAACAGCAAACACAACAGCGCAATACGCAATTCGAGATTTGCAACTGCAACCAATGTTAAATCGGTACAGCGCGAGCATGCGTGCGTGCGTACGCGTGTGCACAATGCTGAGCGGTGCGCGGTGCGCGCACGCGTCCATTCATCCATTCGTCCGTGCGTCTATGCGTGCGCTGCTTCGCCTTCGGCCTCTCAATTCGTGGCTGCTTGTCGCATTCGACGACAAAGCAGCACTCGAGAGCCCAACGCACCTGCCGCATGTCTGCCCGCATTGTGGAAATGCCAACGCGCGATTAAGTCCTGTCTCTGCATCGTGATGTGGCAATATCGTCCAACTGTCCGTCAGTCAGTCAGTCAATCAGTCAGTCAGTCAGTGTTGTGTCGTCAGCTTTCCAGGCGCGACTTGTTTGAATTTAGCTTGTCTTTTTTATGTTCTTTTCTTTTTGTTTTTCTTTCTTTTTTTTTCTTCATTTCTTTCTTCTTTATTGAAAGAATATTATTTATTTTTTTTTCTCTTTTTCTTTTTTTTAGCCTTTTTGTGGCCACCGCTAAAAGTTTGGTTTCGGTTTGGTGGCCCATTTAAGGCGTATAAGAACAATTTTCCCATGCCAGCAAATGCATTTGCTTGCTCAAAATGCATTGGAGTTGGAGCCAGCGAGTGAGCAGGCGGACAAGTTGAATTTTCAAAATTGATTTTGATTTTGATTTAGCGACAATCCGCACAGCAAAACAGAATAAGAAATGGGGATTAGATAAGAACAAGGATTCTGTCGAACGGACACGGCGCATCCTCAACAGTTATGCATAAAAACCCTTGTCCCAGTTCCCACGCTGATATTTCGGTGACTGCGCTGCTGCACGGTTAGAAAAACAGGAGCAACAACAGATCACACCATAGTATACCTGGTAAAATTCTGGGCATCCTTGTAGCGCGAACGGCATGGATTATTGCGCAAGACCAGCTCGACAATTGGTAAATTGCGAAAGACCAACAGATGCGCCAACGATGGGAGCTGAAATCCAGTAGGAACAGCAAAGAGAAACAGTTTAACATTTGAGCAGTGTGTGAAATGAAGAATTGTCTGAGATATATATATATATATATATATATATATCCACCACACACCTTGTTATCGCCCAGATAAAGTATCTTCAGATGAGGCAGACGCTTCTCGATGCCTTTGAATGATTCCACGGTTGACATGCTGTTATCATTGAGATTGATGGCCTCCAGATCGGGAATGTTCTCGCATATGATATCCAGGGCGGTGGACATGACATTCACCCGGAATAGCGGGCAAAATATGGGCTTCAGATCCAAATCGGTGTGAAAGCGCGACAGATCGAGTGCCTTGGTCTGCATGTTATACCTCTTGGCCATGACGACCTTCATCTTCGTCTTGAACTCCTCATTAATGGTGACCAGGGGAACACCGTTGCGTACGCGCGGCATCAGACGAAACCCATCCGGTAGCTGTGCATGCCGGCCCAGCTGAATTATACGCTCGGCCACCTCAAAGTCATCCGTGAAGAAGATGGCACAGTTCCGCTCAAAACGCCAATATTGTGGCACAAACACGTGCGGTGACATTGCCGCCAACAAGGCGCGCAGCAGCGTATCCTCGTCATAGATCTGACCATTTTGTATCTGTGTAGCCGAGGAAAGTAAACAACAACAACAACAAAAAAACCAGTCAATATATATATAAACTACATATCTGAATATTTGATAGGAATAGAAATAATATTAACTATAATTGCATACTGTATATGAACGACATTGAACGCATTCAATATAATAGACTCGAATCAGATTCGCTGCATTATAATGTTGCGAATATATTATTCGTAACTAATTTTATGCAACAGACTTGAACGAATCGCTAGAAAAACCAAAAAAAAAAAAAAAAAACAATAACAAAACAACAGAAAAGAAAAGAAAAGAAATAAAATAAAAACTGGAACAAGCACAATTAGTGTGCCACTTTTCCAGTTAACGTTCCGTTTACTTTAGCTTTATTTAGCTGTATATACTGTTGTTGCTATTGGATTGTCGTATTTACTATATTTTCGCTGCTCATAACGTGCTTTACTCCCAATTACTCAATATTTGCATACCAATTCTGATTTAGAGCCGGTGGTGACTTGCCTGGGGCCTGCCTCTTTGTGCTTTAATTACTTTTGGGTGCGCTTATCTTCAAGTGTCTATGATTTAATTATGAGCATTTTGATTGTGATTATGACGCACACACACACTCATGCATGTCCACATACACATGCACACACACACATACACAGATACACCCACATATACCACATTAGTTTGCTTTATGCTCGTAATTGCTTTTTCCTCTCCTTATGAAGAGCTCTACTCATAAAATTCCATTGCCAATGCCGAATATACCCGAAAACTCTGCAAACCTGCATTGTTTTTGCTGTTCTGGGTATCTGAGGAGTCCATAATATACATATTTTATTTATATATACATAATATATGTATGTGTAAATACAGTGGTCGCTCAGTAATTAGAATTGCCCAGCAACTATTGTCAATCGATCACTCATTTCTCTTTCCTTCTTTCTGCAGCAAATTTCTCAAGGTGTCAAATAAAAATTGATTTTTGTTTTGAAATTATAATGTTCGCAGTTAGTACAAGAATATGTGGATTTTAAATGTAAGCTCCATATATGTATATGTATTAATTATATCAAATACGAAATAAGCAAATTTGTTTAAGATTAATTCAAGCAAAAATGTTTCCAGTATCTAATCATTTTTTTTTTTTCGCTTTAGATTATTGAGGCGAAAAACTTTGATTGAGTCTCAAAAATTGGTATTTCCTGAATTACGAGCTTGAACAACATTTTTTGCTTAAGGGAATATTTTCTTTTTTTTTTTTGAACAAGAAAAAGTTTGGAACTTTTCTCTTTTCTGTAGGGTCCTTGATAATTGATATAGCTAAAGCTACACTCCACCTTACTGTATTTATATATATATATATATATATATATATATGTAGCATTGTATCGTATTGACATATCCATTGTGCTCATTAGATAAAAAAAAAGCAGTCTATGCCCACTCGCACAGCCCCATTCACTTTCGAGTTTTGGTGCGCATTAATGCGATAAATTAATAAATATATTATGGAGTATTAGTGTTTGTTTATCAACACTCATTATGCCATTTGGGCACTGGCGATATTCAAGCCATGCTGAACGGGTCTTAAAGTCCTTACTTTTTTTTTCCAATCAGAGAGCTTAGCGATGGCTTCTGTTGTGGCTTGCTTGAATTGCTTGATAGGAGCCAGTGTTAAGGTAGTCACTGAATAAGTGAGTCAATTAGGGTCTTGGACGGAATCCAATTTAACAATGTTATCTAGCATATTAAATATTTGAACTAACTTTAGTAATGTTAGCTGCCACCTGTCTACGCCTGGAGATCTGAACAGATATTGGAGACTGTTTGCACTTGTTGCCAGCGGCTATGAGACTTTTTGCTAAGAACAAAAAAAAAAAACGAAAAGTAAACGAAGACATGACTTCTATGGGCAATCTATTTTGGGCTCCAACTGTGACTACGATTGAGAGAGGGTGTGTTGGTTTGTGGGATCAGTAGATGGGTGGGTGTATGGGCTAGTGAATGAGTGCGTACATGAGTCGGTTAAGTTGCGGCCATATATTGAATATGTATTTGTCGATGTATATGTTTGTAGGTATGTATTTAAATGTGTGTACGTATTTAATAAGTATATAAATCACGCTTTTGTGCACAACAATGAGAAGCACAAGCGAACTGAGAGACATTTATTTCTAGAATTGATATGACTGATGATGACGCCGACGCGTCAGCAGCAGCAGCGACAACAACAACAACAGCAACACCAAACAACAACAACAACAGCCACATTATTAAGGCAGTATCAGCGAAGTCAACTGCGACGGCTACGGCGGCAGCGGCAGCGGCGTCGACAGGGCTGACTAACAAGCGCGCACCGCCAAAAGCAACGCCATTCGCCAGCCAACAGCCGCGCGAGGTTAGAGCAACAGCACAGAAAACCTAACCACCCACAAAACCCACAAGCAAAAACCATCGATTCCCCCCCCACCCCCCAAAAAAAAACAAAAAAAACAGTTACCTTCCCATATCCATTGCACCGCACTAGTTACAAAGCCAAGCTAAGCAATATGGGCAGCTGTTGCTCAAAGGATTTGGATGATAAGCGCTCCTGGAGCCCCGATGAAACCAAAAATGGCGTAAGCAGTACAATTTAAAACATTGCATTTTACTCGAACTAATCAAACGATCTTGCATATCTACATCTCTCTCTCTCTCTCTATATATATATATATATATATATGTATATATGTATGTTTGTATGTATGTATGTATGTACATTTGTATAGAGCACCACATCGACCATCATAGCACAGCCCATAGATAATGTGGGCAGCACAGGTGTGTTTACGCTAACCCACAACACATCAACAACGACAACGACAACGACAACAACGGAGAAACAACAACAACAACAACAACAGCACCACAGAGAGGGGAACACAACAAATACAGCTGATTCTGATCCTGATGCCAAGGAGTAGCCCAACTTAACATACCAATACATATATACCCAATGCTGTTTGTTTTTTGTTTGTTTGTTTTGTTTTTTTTTTTTTTTTTTTTTGATAATTCAACATTTGTTTACCTACCAAGTACATTCATATGTATGAATGTACATATGTACATATATGTATGTGCATATTGAAGTTTGTGCTCCATGTATAAATTATACTTCGTTTTTTTTTAACAAAAACATTTGTGACATGTGTGTTTGCTTGGAAAGAGGAAGAACCAGTGCGTGTACGCTTATACATATGTACTTATGTACATAAGTGTGTGTGTGTGTGTGTGAATATATTTTTCAACAATGAATAATCCGTCTTTGTTGCCTAGCCAAGCTATCGAGTACTGTTATTAATATGAAATATACTCAAAACATGCCCAAGGAAAAGGAAAGGAAAAAAGTTAAACTTGAAAATAAACGATTAAATGAATGCGATTCACTCACTCAACTTATTGCTCATTTACAATACAAATAAACAAACGAAATCCATAAATTGCCGGCGCGATAAGAAATGTAACCCTGCCACCCACCTCCCCCCGTCATAACCCAACTGCCCAGCCAATCGAAAGCAGCTGCACACGCATTGCTTGGCGATGACATCAGGGCCTTCGATGCAAAGAGAAGTCAAGAAAAGAGCGAAAAACACACACACACACACACACACACGCACACACACAGAGAAAGATAATGATAAAGAGAGTGTCGAATGAACATGCCTCATTCTGGATAGCTGCTTCATGACTCAGTTTCCTATCAGCCAATGTGCCAAATCTCCCATTGGGATTTTCTCCAATCGACTTGGCCTTGACAAGAACACGAAAATGACTAAGACGCCAGCCGCATTGTAAACTGTAATATGAACGTGCGTTTTGATATGAATGCACAATTCAATAATAATTATAACAATAACAATAACAATGCTAATGCTAATGCTAATGCTTAATACACGTGACAGACACATAATTTACATATTTACATATTTCATTAGCCCATTTACATTTTATTACGATTTGATTTTATTATAATGTAATGCAAAGCATGTTTTCTGTGTGTGTTTTCCTGCCATTTGGTTTGGTGCAAGCAGTAAACAAGTCATAAGAATATAGAAAATATAAATATAAATCATCGCAATCTAATTGAAGAAAATGGCAAATTAATATTATACAAAAACATATAACACCTGGCCAGTTAAAGCATATAAAATAAACCCATTTTCGTATAAAATTCTCCAGTATATTCAAATTAGTATTTTATATTATATTTAAATTGAGGATGCACAATGTACACCAACGGTTTTTTCCACAAAGTAGGGTTGCCAACTGATTGTAAAACTGACTGGTATAGCACGCATGGCGTTACTTTTCCGATCGAATTCGGTAAGTCCAATTAAAAAGATCAGCCCAAATGCATGCAACACAAAAAAAAAAAAAATTTAATAAGTAGAAGCGAAAAGGTTGCTGTCCCACTTAACCGACTGCATAATACCCTTAGGCAATCTGTGGAAAATCTATTATTATCGACATTATATAGTGCAAGTCGGAAAAAGTGTATCATTGTCTCGATATGCGAAAGTTAACAAAGTATTTCGGATAGAAATATTGCCTCTATTTTCGCACACATTTATCGGTCCTTCGGCACTAAAGGGGAATCTGTTGGATCAAGCCAAATAATGACATTCTAGTCCTGAAATATGTTCGACTGTTCGGCTCAGCTAAGCGAGAATTTTCAATCAGATTTTACATGTAGTCAGTATTGAGTCAAGTTGGCCAAGAATTCTAGGCATATTGTACATGGCGATTGAAGCCAATTAAAGATTAGATTAAACACAAAATGATTACATATGTTTTATATGACGTTGTGAGTCAAGTTGCTTTAAGAAATGTGCTAACCTCTCTATATAGGTGTGAATATATCTATGTACGTGTATTGAAGTATGTACATCCAATATGTACGTAAGTGCACAGCACAGTATAGAACACAAATTGTATTATTAAATCAAGCAACAAAATAAAACAAAACCAAACCAAACCAAACGACGCAGAAAAAGCAATTAAAGAAAATGCAAAACGAGGGAACGACATGCGTACATACCACATACATGCACATATATATATATATATATGTATGTATGTACATATATAGATAAAATAATTTTAACATCAACAAAGAACGACCCTAGAGTCAATCGAGGAACACAAAAGACACAAACCGACTCAGCGACGACGCGACGACGCGATGGTGATCGCGGATTGCGAATGGGGGAGGCGAAGGGAGGTAGATTGTGGGGCTGTGCTGGGCTAGTGAAATAGAAATTGGAGCACACCGCCACCCCCGCCTATCGTTAGGGTCCGGGTGGCCCCAACACGATCAGCAAAAGCGGACGGCAGCAAAGAAAAGTTATGTGCTGTCAGTATAAACGCGAGCCTCCGACTAGCAGCAACGCGCACCCACCATTCCAAAAACCGAAAATAGAAATCCGAGCTCATCCAAATATCAACAAACTCAACAAAGAGAGAGAGCAAGAGAGAGTGATCATGAAGTATGCTGGATGCTTGGCTATTGTGCTCATTGCGATGAGTGGCCTTTGTACGGCTCTGCCCATGGCCAACGAGGATGAGCTGGTGGCGCTCAAATCTGTCGAGCAGGTGCGAACGGACGAATTGCCGCACATATTGAAAATCGCGCCCAGACACTCGGAGCCACTGGTGGAGGAGGAGCGACCCGGTGACTTTGATACCATTGTCGAGGAGTTGCGTACCGCTGGTGTGCACACATCGGAACAGAAGCCATTGCATACGCTGCGCTACAAGGAGCTCGCTCGCCTCCTGGCTCTTTGGCAGATGGCCCAAGGTCGCAACTACTACGTTGCCAATGAAAATCGTGCGCCGCCTGCTCATGATGGCGATACCAATGACAACGATGGCAACCACGAAAACAACACTTCGTAGGAGCAATCACAATGACGGCCAATCGAAATCCAAAAAATCAAAACCAAAGCTTTAAAATTACTTTGCTAACCAACCCGAACTTTTATTTTTGTTTTTTGTTTGTTTTGATTTGTCGACTCTGTAGAACTTTAATTCTAAGCATATCCCTTGGGATCCATTAAATAAAGCAATATAAATATAAAAAAAATTAAATCAATTGAATGAAAACAAAACAATTGAACTCTGGTCGAGAGTGCCGACTAGGAGATACACTGTGCTCAGTGGGATATTCAAATGTGTGCATATACCAAAGAAATCGATAAAATCGAAAATCGAAAATCGCAAATCGATAAAGTCACAAATCCCACAATTCAAGGCTACAGCCACCAATCATGGAAGGTAACTTGCTGGAAGATTATTAGGAAACTCTTCCAACTTTTTTTTTTGTTTGGCCATACCTACTCCAGGCCCCCAAAATTCAGAAACGCCTGTATCCACAGCAATTTTAAAAGCAAACTTGGAGGATAGATTACTGGGAACCTCCTTCAAAGTTCGGTAATCTTGCTATACATATTTTATTTAGTTATGTGTTCACCGGACTTATAGCAAAAGGATAAACAATTATGTAAGTCTATGAAAAAAACAATATTCAAGGAGCTTGAATTTCAAAATTATCTTACTAATCGATATTTATCGATGTAAGGGCAATAAAAACAATGGGTCGCTCAAACAAAAAAGAGAATACAGAATACAGAGGCATTTGTATTGATCAGGAATATCTGTATATGTGGTCGGAAATGTCTTTATCAGCCTGTCACATACATGCAAGCATACTAATGATACCCAGGACATAATAACAAAGAGTTTAATTAAGCCGATCGATGCTTTCCCGGCGCTATCACAGTGTCCTGCCCATCGAGATTCGGCGCAGTTGGTTCAAAATCTGCACTGTTGCTGTTACTGCGACTTCTGTCGCTGCCGCTGGTGCTAGTATTGGTAACGACCACGAGGGGCATTTGGCGGCGTTGCAATCGCTTGGCGATGGGCGGCACAAAGAGATCATGCTTGATCAGCGTACATTCGGCGTCCTGATAAATTTGTCTATTGTTATCCCAATTGAGAGCCGCAAAACACCAGGAGAGCAGCCAGCCGCCGAGGAAGGCAATGACAAAGCCAATTGCTGCATACCACATATAGCTAATGCGATACATATAAAAGTAATCCGTATCCGGATCCGTCTCTCGCATGTCAGAGGCGTGCGGCGCCGTGAACTGTGCGTCTGCTCGAAGCAGTATATCTCGAACGTAGCTGCGCTCAGCGGGGCAACCAGCAGTTGACATGTCCAGACTTGGTATTGGCGGCTTCGGTTGACCGAAACCGATCCAAAAGGAGATGGCTAGCGAGATGAGTACACCAGCAATGGCGCCCTTTTGGTTTGCCTTCGTCACATACATGCCCAGCGTGAACAGGCCCAACAATGGACCGCCAACGATGCCAAAGATCGATAGAGCCGCCTGTAGCAGTCCGCCAATGGTGCCAGCCAAGAAAGCCATGCCAATGCAGAGGGCACCAAAGAAAATGGATAGCAGCTTGGAGTACCACATTGTCCGGCGATCATCCAGCGTGCGTCCAGATGAGTATCTCACAATCGGCTTCACATAATCCTCCAGAGTGACAGCAGCCAGCGAACTGATGGCGGTGCTGATGGTGGACAGGCTGCCGCAAAAGATCCCCGATACGAAGAGGCCAGCCAGGCCCGTATATTGACCCATGGTGTCAATCACAAACAGCGGCATAATCTGATCCCGTGAATTGACGCGTCCTTCCAGTAATGGATCACAGTCACGATAATACCAATAGATGCAAAGGCCCGCAAAGCAGGTGCTCATGCTCAGCAGACACAATATGGGCAGACACCACCAGAGAGCGGCACGTGCCGATCGCAGATTGCGTACGGCAAGCAAACGTTGCACTTGAGCTTGATTCACACCGTAGATGGCCAAGTAGGTGGCGCTGCCGCCCAGCACCTGGGTGAACCATGTGTGCCGTGTCGTTGGATCTATGCTAAAGTTGTTGAAATCGATGCGTCCGTTATCCAGCGCCGTCTGCCAAACAACATCAAAGCCGCCTGCCTTGATGCCCGTACAGATGATAATACTGAATACGGCTACAAACATGAGAATCGATTGGTAAATGTCTGTCATCATAACCGCCTTCATGCCACCCATTGTTGCATAGATCGTACAGACAACGCCAACAATTAGCACCGAGAAGACCTGGCTCACACCAGTGACAGCCTCCAATGCCAATGCCGGCGCAAACACAACAATGCCCATGTACAGTATCATCTGTGTCGAGAAGGCAACCGAGGCGATCAGGCGGGTGGCATAGCCAAATCGCAACTCCAGATACTCGTACACGCTGGCCGTTTTCAGGCGAAAGAAGACCGGCAGAATGAGATAGGCGGCAATGGGCGTCGATAAAACATAGGACACATTGATGATGACAAACATGGTGCCATATTGATAGATCTCCATTGACACACCCAGTATGGTAACGGCCGACATGAAGCTGGCCATTAAACTGAATGCCACCGGCGTAACGCCCATGGAGCGATTAGCTAGAAAATATTCCGTTGTATTGTTCTGCTTGTTGTCCGCAAATCGATAATAGACTCCGATTAATATTGAGATGATCATCACCACTGCCAGAATGGCATAGTCCCAGGCACCAAGAGTTGCCATTCTAGTCACTCACTTTCTAATCGACGATCAATTTAGCTGTATTATAACACATGCGTAACGCAAAGTCATTTAATGTTCTTGGCCTTTAATCGACAGACAGTTAATATTTGCCTGTTGATAACCGACTGCGATAATGGACAACAAAATGAAATACATGTAGCAGCTGCAGCTCCAGAATTTGCTCTTGAGATTATGCTCGAGCGCGCGTATGACTTTAACGTTTGCCGGCCGTCAATGAAGTGGGCCAAAATAAATCCAAAACTATTCTGCTCTAGCGACTATAAGGGAACCGCGCTGCGCTACCTTTTTATAGCTTCATTTGGCCGCCGCTGAGAGATAGCAGCGTAGCTGGCACCAATACTCTGTACCAGTACCAGTATCAGTACCAGCACTTGGATACGGAACGCACGCTGTGCACCGTCGTTGCCATCGATACGAACATGTGTGAACAGCAAAAGTGCTTTCAAATGTTTTCAACATTTTCATCAACTGCTGCTTATCACATCCATAATATTTGTAGGTTTGATCTAACAATGATGTCTTCACATGACTGATGCTGGCATTAAAGTGTCCAAGTCATCGCCAGTTGAAATATAACACACGAGTTTTCAACTGGACACACAATTCTAGCAGGGGTTTGAATCTAGTTCAGCATTTCTCTCAAAACTTAATCCAAGTGTATATGTGGCGACTGTATCCCCCACCACACAAACATGCATATATACACATTTATGTGTGTATATCTTCATATCTTTTAATAGCTTGAATGGTAATATTCGTTGACTGTTTACTTCACAAATTTTACGATTCAAATATTTAACTACTGCCAACTAACGACCCCAAGACCAGCACTTAATGTTATCGTGATAACAGCTCTTACAGCCCTGCATTAGATATTTATACAATTGCACGTAGATAGCCAGATTGAACTCTAGATTGCTGCTATATATTTGAATTTTCAATGATATACATGTTGTTAGAAGAGCTGCAGAAAGTTGTGCATTTAAATCAATTTCATCATCAGATGTGGCAAATTGAGCTCGTCACATTACTATGGAATTTGAAATTAAAATGACCATCGAACCCGCGGAAAAAGTCAGCAATTTCAACTGCGGGGCAAAATCAAAAATATTCAGGAAAAACAACATCTTGTAACGGGCTGGATAGGGATTAGGGATTATAAGGCACGCGCCCATCGCTTATTGAATTTTATATTATGAGCACTATGACCACTATGAGCCTTGCAATGGTGTAGATAAAGACGCACTTACTGTCACTTGATACCAGCCAGCGGCATTGGGAATCAGCTTGCCAAATTTGCCTCGAGGAATGGGAGAGCCGCGACGTCGTGAACTGGGACGATCCTGTAAGCACATGTTGAACATTTGTTAGGTAAGGTGTGCGAAGCCTGGTTAAGCAAACAAACCTTCACTGTTGTTGTCATTTCGCTCATGTCATCATCCTCATCCCAACGACGCACATCCTGAAGCCGCAACTTAACATCACTTTTGTGCGGAAACTGTGAGGTCTTGAAGCTGACGCGACGCTTGTTCCGATCCTTGCGACGCTGATGATCGTCGTCTGCAATGCAACAAAGAGTTATTAGGACCTTGACAGGCCAACCAAACTGATGCCACACAGATAACCTACCGTCGTAGTCTTTCAGCGCAGAGAAACGTGATCCACCGCCGCCACCATTGCCACCACTATTGCCAACATTGTTGTTGTAACGCTGACCGCCGCCTCCGCCACGCTTAGGCATTGCTCACACGAAGTCGACGATAAATAATAGTGGAGCGCACAGTCGCAATAACAATAAACAAGGTCTTTGAATGCGCAGAATTTACAGTGACAATAACGGAAGTGTCACAATCAATGTGTTTAATATGCTCACAAATGGACGCATACAATTATTGCACAGCAAAATGATGAAGAAGCGCGAATTTGCAACGCAATTTCATGAAATTCTCTACAGTGTATGTATTTGTGTGGTCGACCAGATGACAGACGTCACGACAATGAAATAGTAGAGATGTTGCTCATCACTGTTTTGTAAATGTGTTCAGTGCTGCCCAATGACACTGTTAGCACGAACAATGTGGCAACGCTGGCAGCCAACACAATTATAAGCAACAGCCAAGTTGTACCATTATTCTCAATAGTTTTTGAAAGCTCAAAACAGCATCATTGACAAGACCAGATTAGAATAGGCAGCGTATCACATGAACATGTCCTCCAATCGAAAGTGCCGTTTCCATGTAAATGTAAGCGATACGGAAGAGAAGCTAGTGCAAAGTCTTAGTGATGTACTAAAACGTTGCTCGAGTCAAGCTCTCGAAAATGCGAAAATATTTCGCGTTGGCCTTTCAGGTGCGTATTTTTCAGAGGTGTATGTAAATATTGTGTTGTGCATGTGTGTGTGTGTGTGATAAGCTCAACTTGACGTGACCTTGCACCGCATACATTCTCATTCGCATTCGCATAGTGAATCATTAAAAAAAGGGTCACCCAATCTTGTCATCAACAGGTGGATCGCTCGTGCAGCTCTTGACCCGTGCTCTGGTTTCAAGTGGACTGGACACGAAATGCTGGCAGTTTTTTTTCTGCGACGAACGTTATGTGGCACACGATCACAATGAATTTACGTACTGGGCGTACAAAACTCAAATGTTAACTAAACTACCAAACATTTTGGATAGCCAACTTATTAAAGTTGATACGTCCGTGTCGTTGGATAAGTGTGCCAGTGATTATGCGGAACGTATTGTGAATGAATTCGGTACAAGTTCTCCAGTATTTGATTTGCTGCTCTTGGGCATGGGACCGGACGGACATACGTGTTCCTTGTTTCCGGAACAACCGGCTAATTTGGCGGAAACCGAACGTTTAATCATTCCAATTCGTGATTCTCCAAAACCGCCACCAGAACGTATAACATTTACGCTGCCACTTATCAATAATGCCAAAGACGTCGTTTTTGTTGTAACGGGCGCCAGTAAATCTGATGTCGTAAAGGTAAAAGAGCAGCAGTGCTGGTTAAGTTAGTTATACATTTTGTTTATTTGTATTGCAGCGCGTATTTGTAGACATGGACAAAAAATTTCCATCTGCATGGGTGGAGCCGACTCATGGACAGTTGACATTGATTGCAGACAGTGCCGCAGGAGAAACGTTTCTTGGTCAAACCTGTCATTGTGCACATAAAACCAGCTAACTATTGTAAATAAGTTGAAAACAATAAAGATATCTGGTGCTGTTTGCGTTGGCATTTTGAAAATTGCGCGTAGTTTTTTTGTTTTTTTTGCAGCACTAATCATGCACACGACGTTGCCATTTAATTTCGTTTAATGTCAAAGCACAGAAATAATGTTGCCAGATCGCTGCAAGGTTCCCATTTAAGCAAAGATATAACAAAAAAAAACAAACATTTACAAACAGCCACAAAACGCTATGCCGCGGAAATAATTGCAAAACTAACATAAAAAAAAAAACACGTACACCAACGTACTTGCAATGCCAGACACTTATGGTCAGTTCGATGCTGAGCGCGTCTGTCGTGTTTGTCTGCGCGAAGTGGGCGATTTTTACTTTATCTACGATGAAGCGCCCGTAGAGCAGGGTGCGAACATCGCTCAGATACTCAATGAATGCACACGGTATACGTGTGAGCGTTACGACAAGATGCCGCATCATATGTGCGACACCTGCATCAAGGCCGCCTGCCAGGCGTATCGCTTCAAGCGGGATGCTGAAAAAGCATATCGCTCGCTTGTGGACATACTGGGCCGCACACCCGTTAGCAAGCCGAACAGTAGTGATATGTGCACTCAGACCGAACAGCTACCCATGCTGCCGTGCGGCATCTGCAACGATAAGTTCTTAAGCATTATTGAAGTGCGTCTGCATCGGAATCGTCAGCACAAGAACGTGGCGGAGCTCAAGTGCAAACTGTGCGACGAACAGTTCCAGCAATTGCGCCAGCTGCTTAACCATCTTGTGGAGCGACATGATCCCAAGTCGGCCACATCGTTTTTGCGTCGCCGTCGCGAATGTCGCGACTGCCAACGCGTCTTCTCGCGACGCGATCATTTGCTCCGTCATATGCAGGCTGTGCACAATGTGGAGGGCCGTGGTCGGCGCCGGACGCTGGCCGCGGAGCAAGAAGTACAATCTGAAACGTGGCCGCCTATCGACGAGGCAACCATGCACAGCGCCGACGAATTGGTTTCGGCTGCCGTCTTATTTAATGATCCAGCTGCGTGCTCCGATGGCGAGAACGACAACGATAATAACGAGATGGGCTATCAATGCCATACAAATCCCATATCAAGCAACGACGACACTGAAGATGAAGAGATCCATGCGGAGGCTAAGCAATCCCTGTGGCTGCACATTAAGCCAGAGCCGGAGGCGGACCTCGAACCGTATCCGGAGTCATTTGTGGCACCTGCAAATCGCGTGATGCGCCGCAAAAAAACAAATCTAGAACATGCCACCCACACTGACACAGAGGATGAGAATGAAGGCCTGAACAACCAGACAATTACCAGTGTTTTGACAGCGGAGGTTAAAGGTAGGTTTTTCAAGTAACATAAGTCAATTCGAGACAGATTTAGATATGTTATTCTGCGAAACTCCTTCACTTGGTCCGCTTAGTAAAAAAAATAAGCGTATACAGTTTGTGACCTTAATTTTTCACCCTGGCAGTTGGAGATTTCTATTTCGTTCAAGCACGTTTCAAATTCATTTTCGTGTATTTCGAGCTGTTTGGATTTATAACGACAGTTTTACATCCTCGTCTTATCCTTGTGGGTGGAATTTTTAAGACTCATTCATAGTTGCTCATTAGTCGCCATTTTATATATAGCGATGTAAATATTGGATAAATATGTCTAACAAGCGCTTTAAATTATTCCAAGCAGAGGAGCCACTGGTTACCGGCAGCGAGCAAGAGTTACCGATTAAGCTGGAACGCCAGCGCGCTGATAGCGTCAATGAGGATGGTGAGTATGAGATGGATGCCGCATCAGCCAATATTTACCATAGCGCAGATGAGGAGGACGGCGAGGAAGAGTTTGCCAACGACGAGAGCGACATTGATGAATACGACGACGAAGATGACGACGAACCGGATGCCGAGCAAAAGACGCAATCGGAAGAAAAGTCGAAGCAGACCCAAGCGAAAACTGTGCGCGATTATCTCCAGAAGCCGACAGCTGGCAAGCAGCGACGTCGTCGTCGCAAAAAGCAGAGTGATTCGGCACCGAACCCGGAGAACCGGTGCGATGTCTGCATGCGCACATTTTCCCGCCACTGTCATTTGTTGCGCCACAAATTGTCGCATTTGGAAAAGAAACCGCACAGCTGTCCACACTGCCCCAAGGCGTTTGCGCGCAGCGATCATTTGAAGGCGCACGTGCAAAGTCTGCATGGCAACAAGGAGCACAAGTGCGTGCTGTGCGAGGCAGCGTTCTCCCGCCTCGATGCCCTCGAGCGGCACAAGATGAGCAAGCACAACGGCGCGGGCCTCGACGCCAGCAGCGAGCTCAAACTGCAGATGAGCGAGCATACGTGCGAATACTGCTCGAAGCGATTCTCAAGCAAGACCTACCTGCGCAAGCACACGCTACTCCACACGGAATTCCTTTACGCGTGCAAGAGCTGCGACGAGACATTCAAGGAGCGCCAGCAGCTACGCAGTCACGAGAAGACGCACACCGGTCAGCGCAATTTCCTCTGCTGCATTTGCGGCGACAGTTTTGCGCGCAACGACTATCTGCGCGTCCACATGCGGCGACACAATGGCGAAAAGCCATACAAGTGTCGTTATTGCGTTAAGGCCTTTCCACGTGCCACGGATCTTAAGGTACATGAGCGGTACGTGATCAAACCAACCACGAAATTGGATTTTAAGATTGTCAATTAGACTTTATAGCATTTATCGTTATTGATTTTGCATACATTGTATTTTAGTTATCACACCGGCACAAAGCCCAATCTGTGCAATACTTGCGGCAAGAGTTTCCATCGCGCATACAATCTGACCATACACATGCGCACCCATACTGGCGAACGTCCATACAAGTGTGACCAGTGCCCAAAGAGCTTCAGCCAGAGCAACGACTTGAAGGCGCACATACGACGCCATACCGGGGAGCGCTACAAGTGCCCGCATTGCGATGCCTACTTTCTGCAGCTATACCATATGCGCAATCATTGCCTCAGTGCCCATAACAAGCATATTGAGACGAAAACTGGTCGGCTACAACGCACTGGTCTGCTGGACGAGTCCAATCACACGCATCTAACCACTGTGGTCATGCCCGCAACACGTTCGCATCCATCAACGGGAGATCCGCCAGCGACAGTTAGCACACAATTGCCCGCAGCGTCGACAGCGCCTGCGACAATTGCAACACCAATTATGCATTCCCCGGTGACATACAATATAGCATCACCAGCATCAGTGTCGGTGCCAGTGCCGGAAGCCGCCGGATTTGTGGGTGTAGCGAACAATGCAAGGGCGACGGCAACGGCAGCGCCACCCTTTGGGGCATTTAATATACCTCCCGTGGTTATGGGTAAGCGTCCTTACATAGCCTATGTGCTACATGCCACCTAATGCTGTCTCTGTCTAATTATCTTCATCTATCTCAGCGCATTTAATGTACAGTCATGGCAGCAACAGTCAGCAGAGCAATGCCAGCGGCAGCGAGACCGGAAAATAACCGAGACTACACTATAAAATATGCAAGCAAATCTCCAATATGCTATTCCAACATAATCTTAAGTTCTCCTTGTATATATGTACGACGATATGAAATCGAGCCTTTACAACAATGCACTATAGTCCCAAAGTCGTTATTTTGGCATAAACGCAAAATAGTAGATAGGACAGAATTTACAAAAAAAGAAAAAAAAATACATTTTTACAAAATTTGGTTTAGTTTTGGGAGCCCTTGTTTTTAAAATTTGGCGTCAAATCTAAGTTTACTTTGAGTGTAGAATTCAAATTGAAGTGACCACTGCAAATAATTATAGATACATGTTAGATTCGTATATTGTGCTGTTGTGTATAACTTTAGGTTAAGATTAAGAAGTGCTATTGCATTTGAGCAGCTAATATATTATTACATCAAATAACTTAAAACGGCAAACTATTGTGATTAAGGATTTATTAACATTATTTTTCAATTTTTGTTACCTAGATGATGAGTTTAGTTTGCATATATTTCAAATATAAAATAAGATAACTTGGGCAAGTCACATTTGAATTAGTCAAGACTAATAGCTAAAATGTTATATTATACATTTTCTCATTATTGAGTTGCTTGGCCTGGTCGGTAAAGTGTGGACCATATCAATCGAAAATTTCATTCAAAACTATTGTAAAATGGTGCAATTTAGTTTTTATATTTTATGCCAAATAAAAATAAAAGGCTTTGGGGCCATAGAGCAGTAATGAGCATGCTTCTGCGAGTTACAATTGAGTAAGATCAACATAAATAAGCGATTTGTATTGCATACAAGCGATGGGCAAAATTCTTTAACCAGTGAAATAATCATTGCCAATGTTTTACATACCGGCAGTTTTAAGTTAGAATATATAATATAATTTTTGTTTTTTTTTTTATGCCTTGTACCCATTAAAATTGGTATTGTAAAATTGTGCAAAAAACAAAAAAAAAAAGAATATGTGTTTTACATTAGCTTAAAGTCGACCTAGCCATGTACATCTGTCTGTCCGTCTTTAAACAGAGATTGTGAGAATTTATGAAAGTTCTGGTATACCACGCGCAAATCAAATGCATTTTATTCAATCGAATTCCTATAGATATAAAAGATATCAAAGCTATAGTATATTCAGTACACTTTGGCATATTATTGATCCACTGCAGAAATTTCATCAATATCAATGTGTGAGACGCCAGCAGCATAATAATTTGATTATGCAAGCCACTACTCGAGATTTCGCAAAAAAAAAAAAATGTAATTGTAAGTGCCGATGCAAAAAAAAATATTACACCAAACTACAACCTTTTCAAATAGACTCAATATTTTTGTACAGAGTACTGGGTACAGAGTATCTCCTAGTTGGGCACTACCGACTAGAGTATTCACAGTAGTTTGTGTTTAACTATCGCATTCGCGCAAATTTCAGTAAAATATTTTTATATTCTTATAGAGAATATCATAATTTTGTCGTTAAGTTTGTAACGCATTTCTTGAGCAGATTCACTCTACGTCCGTCTTTCTGCCTGTTTTAAAGCTCATCTCTCAGTTGGAAAGCAATCTAAATTTTAACATATCTGTATTTTTGCGAGGAGGCGTTGCGATCATAACCGGATGTGATCGACTTCATGTTTAATAACGGGTTTGTTTATATGAACATTGAACTCCTTTATGGTACAGAACAACTTTCGGTTTTTTAAATTTACAATCAATTTCAGACGGTATGTATTTTTTAACCGTGTAAATACATTAATACATTAACAACGAATTGATGCAAAGATGAAAACAAATTTGTTCTTTCCTTGAGATTATTTTTGCTTATATTTATTGTTTTATAAGAGGTAAAACTAATACATATCTTGACGGTTGCTTTTCAGAAGTGGAATAGCTCTCTTGAGCTTAAATCCTTAAATCATGATGTTTATATTCTTGACAGAAGTGTAAGCTAAGTCGACAAGATTTTGTATAAGATCAAACTATTATAAATGTATAAATGTTTGTATATCACAAAGTTTCCTTGAATAAGCAAGCATAGGTATTAAATACATATATGTTTGCTTGGAATTCTTATGCCTTAACGTGGTGTTCAGAGGTGTAGGTGTTTGTATATATTCATTTTAATTTCAATGAAAATCAAAAGAGAAAATAAAAATGTAAATAGTCAGCTCATATAAAATGTGGGATTACTTTCCCATAACATATCCGTATTTAGCTTGATGCGATGGAGTCATACTCAACCGGATCGGACAACTATATTCACATTCCTACTATGTGCCATGCATTTGAATTCAATTTATAACAGTTCGATAACAGTTGGTCGATAAGTGCATCTGTATGTGGTGAAAATGAGTTCAAATCATTGAAAAAAAGATGAAACTAGAGTCTCATGAATTAAATTGCTGTTGCTTCATCAAATTTTTGTGTCGCGGCAACTAATTTATCAAATTATTATCTATAAGCAACTACACGAACATTTGAATTTAACAACATTGCGCGCCGCGTTCCACTCGATAATTGTGCTGTTAACAGCTGTTCGATAAATGTTATTACACTCAGCGCATGCTCTCCCCTCTCTCTCTCTCTCTCTATCGTTCGATCTTTCTATTTTGATGCGAGAACATATTATGTTAATGTTGTTTTTATTGTTTTTAATAGTTGAATGTAAACAGTCGCAGGCTTATCGACTTCTTTGCATTGCTTGTGCAACACCCTTGAAAACTTAATTAACTTTGGTTCTGAAATAAAAAATGAAGAGCAAAACGATTGTTTATCAGTCTGAATTCTTAAACGATTGAATTGTACTCATTTTCGAGCAACATTTGCAGTATGCATGCCAGTGAGGGTATGCGTGTGGCGGTGTGATGAGCTTCCCACAACAAAGCTTTTTTGTTTTCATTCGCCTTATTTTGACTCGCAAAACGCCTTTAACTTTTGTTGAGAACGGACGACGGAATTTGTTGTGCAGTGTGCGTTTTGTTGTTATTTCGAATCGAAATTATTATAAAACTAAAATTAAATTTATTCAAATTTGGATAGAGAGTGAAATAATAAAATTCTATAGCTTAATTATTGAGCAATATATAATGAACTAGTGTGTCTTTTAGCAGATTGCTCAAATTGTTTATATTTTATTATATTGAACAAAGCAAACACTATTCCTAAGCATAACAAGTGCCTTTTATGCATGCCCTGTAAGTAAACAGTTTTTAAATACATTGTTAAATAATGGCCCCCCATTTATTTCACACTTGACTGCAACAAGATGTGTGAGGAGAGGGACCCATACACACACGCACACACACACACACTCAGGCACACACATGTGAGACTCTGAGCGATGCGCTCATCCTGCATTTAGCCAGTGCCTGATTTCTGATACAAATCAATTGGCCTAGTGGCACTGCTTAATAATAGTGGTGGGTACAGGGGATCGCCTAGTCGAGTTCACTCAGTCGACTAGAGCACGCTTGTTAGCTTGTATATGGAATTTGTGCCTATCCCACATGTTTAATTAGAATAACAATTTCCACGTAAATTGGGCAAAACAAGTCTTTTATTTGCCGTTATACAGCAGTTAATATTAATGCCTTTAAGCTCCGGCTTATTGCAGTGAGATTCTCTGATTTCCCAGTAATTTCGTTTTGTAATCTATAGATCATTAAGATTGTATCCATATCTTGTTGGAGGCCTAGATAAATAACTTGAATAGAGGTAATTTTTTTTGTTTGTTTTAACTTTTTCAACTTATCGGCCTTACTAAATGTTCATGCTTGGCTGACGGCTTTTAAATACGTTTTAATGATCAATGCAAATGTTTATGCAATTTATGCAGGCCCTCATTTCATTGTTATACATTCATTTCTGATGAAATATCTACTTCTGTGGTCCCTAATCAGATAATCGTTCGATTGTTGTGCGATCAGCGTCTATATGCAATATATGCTACTATCATTTGGTGCGATCAACAATTGACACGATGTACGTCACAGGCAAATTGATTGTCTGGATTGCTTCGTATTTTTTACTTTCCTCTGTAAAAATGACACATGAGAATTGCGATATGAATCAAATTAACGTATCTGCCCATAAAACTGATTATAAACATGGGACATTTCATATTACGTGAGCAATATACTCTGCTCCACGCTTAACCAGATTGAAGTGGGTATAAATAGCTCTACGTATTATAATAAATATTATAATTATAAAAAAATTCACAATCAGCCTTATCGCCAACCTCCATCAATTAAGACAACCGAGTCTCGAGACTCTTCAATCGAGTCGACTCGCAAATACAGTAATAAGACCAAAGTGTTTCTCTGACAAAAAGGTGAATGTTCCTAGTAGTTTGCTTCTTTTCTTTTCTTTTTTTTTTCTCCAAACAGGTCTTGTATATATGTATTCCGGTTTACTGATGATGTAATCAGTTGCAAGACCTATAAACAAATAGAAATATGCACATAGAGTACAAAAGACGAGAAAAGTAAAGTTGAACTAGGCGTCAAGTCAAGTTGACGAAATGTTCCATTAAAATGAAATGTTCATTCAAGAATTATAAACTACATTTACAATCACAAAATTCTGCTGAAAACTTTAAATTGTATCTCACTTAAATTTGCTTTAGATCTACATTTATAGTTAATCATGTCAAAACATATTCAAGGGCATTGTGATAGAACCACACATTATTGACAATATTTGGACAAGCTTTGAAGATGTATTATGGCGATATTACAGATCAGTTGAAGGCAGAAAAACATTTTGGGACCCCATAGAACTAATATATTCTTGACATAGAGTTATTTACATATATATGCATATATTTAACATAATTTGCAAATTGAAATCGAATATATTTGCTGCAATATGCGGATATAAAAATAAAGCTCAGGTATAAAAGAGTAGCTAATATGCCCTTGGAAAGGGTATAATCCAAATGAATATGACCAATGTCTGTCAATATGACATACGCGGATGGATGGTGCAAAAGCAAAAGCACACGGCCTTATTCAAGAAAGCAGCCAAAGAAGCCACTTGAACTAGGAAGACGGGGAGAGATAGAGGCAGGGGCAGGGACAGGGGCAGGGGCTCTATAAGTGGGTGTACGGGATTTTGTTAAGTTTCATTAATTGAGGCCGTGACGTTGATCGGCACTCGACACGACTTGTGAGCTGTGAGCGTAAAGTGTGTAATCTAATTGCCGTTTGGGTATTTAATAGACAGCTGAACGCTTCACTCATTGTATTTGTTCTTGGAAATCCAGTTCAGGTGGGAGCTGCGGGATTGGATGTGGAAATGTTTTATCTAATCTTAGCGAATAAATTATGTATTTAAAATTGCCACATCTATATAACATTCATATGTATACATTTTATAGCCTTCCCTGTCAAATAAAACTTGTTTACAATCGGACCCAGACGTGATCCGAGAGATGTCTTCGACGGGCACGGAAAGCACAAAGCTGGGAGACGTGGGCCTAATTGAGGTGCAGCTGGATAGTTTAGACTCGAGTCACAATTTTGCCACCACAAATGGTACGACGACTCCAAGGACCAAGCCGGATCAACAGCAACTGCAACGGGATCGGCAGATGCAAAAAAATGTGTTCAAATCGAAGTTGTTCATAATTGCGGTTAGTTTCTCCTCGATTCTTATGATAGCCATGTGCATTGGCTTCCTGGTGCACTATGAATTTTCTGGCGATGTCGCCGACATGCAGAATGTTGACTATTGGCATGTCTCGCTGCCCAAGGAGCAGCAGGAATGGTATGATCGCGGCATCGATGAACTTAAGCTGGCACTCAATCGGAATCCAAATCGGAGGCGGGCCAAAAATGTGATCCTCTTTGTGGGGGATGGCATGGGTCCCAATACGGTGACGGCGTCACGCATCTATGGATTTAAAGAGGAAGGCCTGCTCAGTTGGGAGCGATTCCCGCACATGGGTCTCCTGAAGACATATTGTGCCAATAAGCAGGTACCCGACTCGTTCTCCACGGCAACGGCGCTGTTTGGCGGCGTCAAGGTCAACTATGAGACGGGTGGCGTTGATGCCAATGTTCCACTTGGCAATTGCAGTGCCTCTCTCAAGGCGGAACATCACGTCCAGAACATATTCAACTGGGCTCAGGTGGATGGCATGCGCACTGGATTTGTCACCACAACGCGGGTGACTCATGCCACACCCGCTGCCCTGTACGCCCATGTCGCCGATCGGCGGTGGGAGTGCGAGGCAACCATGCCACCAGAGGCACAACAGCAAGGTTGCCTGGACATTGCCCGACAGCTGGTGGAACAGAACACAGGACGCCAGATCAATGTGAGTAGAAGATATCAGCTTATTATAATTTCTTAGGTTTTTTTTTTAATTCAAGTAGCTTTTCCTTTGCTAAAGTTCTGCAAGTATTCGGAAAATGCGTGTTCAAGAATTCCACTTGAAACGTTTTCTATAATAAGCAGTTCTTTGAAGAATATTAAACATTTTTTTTGTAGACATTTTTTTTCAATTTGTTAAAAATACTTTATGGAAAATTCAAAGTTTGCCAAAGATTTTAGGTAGTTCAAAATCTTTAATGGCAAAAAATTAAAGCGTTATTTTAAATGAGACTTGTGTTAAATAAAATAACAACAATTTAAGGTTATCATGGGCGGTGGTCGTCAAATGCTGGTCTCGAATGTCAGCGGCACAGATAATGATCCGCTGGACATGTGGGCGGGTCACTCCGCTGACGGACGCAATCTCATCACGAAGTGGGCGCAGATAAAGGCGGAACAGGGCGTGCCGCATGCAGTCGTCCAAAACAATGCGGAGCTGAGGAATCTTGATGCGGAGAATGTTGACTATATGATGGGCATCTTCGCCAATGGCCACCTCAAGTACGATCACGAGCGGGACTCGGGCGACAACGGAATGCCCTCGTTAACCAATATGACCCTTAAGGCGCTGCAAGTGCTTGGCAACAGCGATAAGGGCTACCTGCTTGTGGTCGAGGCGGGAATGATTGATCAGGCTCATCATCGGGGCAATGCCCGCAAGGCCCTCAACGAGGTCCTAGCCCTCAATGAGGCCGTCCAAGCGGTGCAAGCTTATCTGATAGAAAAGTAAGTGATGATTCTACAACAAATAAGAACAGATATAACGATGCTTAACAGGGACCAGCTGGATGAGACGCTGTTTATTGTGACCGCTGATCATTCGCACAGTCTGACTATCAATGGGCATCCGGAGCGTGGCGCTGATATATTGGGACTTGCCGGCAATTCCAAGACAGAGCAGACGCCATACACAACGCTCACGTATGGCACCAGTTACAAGGGATTTCAAGTAAATGCGGAGCAGCTGCAGCGACAGAATCCAGCGTTGAGCGATACCACAGACTGGGAATACACGCAGCAGGCGGCGATCAATACCGACGAGAACCTTCACGGTGGCTCCGATGTGACGATACATGCTCGTGGTACATACATATGTCGTCACAACAATCACAACAAATAAATCTTAATTCATATATACATTTTTTTGCAGGTGCAATGTCGTATTTGTTCCACGGTGTGCATGAGCAGAGCTATGTGGCGCATGTTATTTCCTATGCGCTGCGTATTGGGCGCTTCCGTGATAGCACAATCGCCGAATCCCTGGCGGAGCTGATGCCTTTGTAGCTTTAAATTTAGCATATTTCTTTTCCTTTTTTTTTCTCTATATATAATATATAACATGTGATAAGTTGTTTTGTTTTCTAGTGCCAAGCGCAAATAAATGCATATAAATAAATGTTGATAATATTTCAAAAGCGCGCGCGCGAATTTTTTTTTTTACTTTTTAGTTAATGCTGCCACTTGGCGCACAGCGCTGCCAGACTACGCTCTTCTATATACTGTATCACTAAACAGAGCAGACAGATATAAACTTTTGCATAGTGTTTTAACATTTGACCAATTTGCTGACCACAGCCCGCAAAATGTAAGGCGTAAATTTAAAAGAGGATATCGCTGTCTCCGCATGCCAAATTCATTGTCTCTCGACAGGCACATATTCACGCATACATACAAATATAGGTCTTAGTGGCTGTATGCACTCTCAGCTAAGTATCGATATAATTTTAAAATGAGTCAGCAATCGCAATGTTTGCATTCTATCGATATGGCAAACATAGCGATAGTCAAAAACATCACTGCAAAGCAGAAAATTGGAAGTTCCTTTATGCAAGCTGCAATTATATACAAAAAAAAATAACCATTGATTTTAATAAACAGTTTAATATTAGCCGCGTTTTCACCGACGTTTGGTGCTGAGTTATTATTTTTTTTTCCTTTTGTGTTTCACGTTGTCTCGAAATTTTCGTTGTTTGTTCTTTCATTATTGTTAAAGTGTTTGGGTGTTGAGTGTGAGACGAACGCCCTCCCCAACCAAAAACAAAAAGAAATACACAAAAATCAAAATTATTGTTTATTGACTAATTGCCGGGTCTGTAGAAACAACGAAATCCAGTAAAAATGGCGTTGAAAGTTTTGGTCGGTCAAAGTAAGTGCAATGACAAATATTCTAATTGGCATTTGATTCCCACCACTGTTGTGACTAACAAACACCCACACACGCGTACACACACACACAAACACGCACACACACACACGCACACAGATAGAAGACAAGATTGCGATACACTAATACATTTGAGAGTCTTATTTGGCCCATTTACTATATACAAATTGGATATGTATGCATGTAGTTAGTATCCACTGATATGCACAAAATTTCGCATTTGCATGTAGGCTTATCAAAGAGCGGCCCCAACCCCACCCACAACGCACATTGATTTTTCCAAAAACCTTAACCACGCAACAACAACAGCAACAACTTTTGGCACCCACTGTTCAGTTCGCCCACTCTGTGTGTGTGTGTGCGTGCGCGGGGGTTACGGTGACCTTTGCCACAGGAGCAAAGCATTTGTAGCGCAAATGGCCCTGGCGTCATACGTATCAGATTCCCTTTTGCTTTTGCCTGATTGTGCCGTTCCGCCCCATTCCATTCCGTTCCGGCTATCTGGGGTCCTTTCAATTTGCAAAATGCCAATTACTATAAATATAATCATTGATTAACAGCGCTCGCACGTTTACAAAATCAATCAGGCAACGCTACTTTTGCTAAATGGCTTATTTTTTGCACTCTCTCTTGCTCTGCTGCTGCTCTTCTTTTTCTTCTTCTTCTTCTTGTTGTTATTATTATTATTGTCATTGTTGGCTTGCCGTAGCTGAGTCATCATTGTCCATAATGAAAGGCTTTGCTTATGAGTAATTGTTTTCTTCTTCTTTTTTTTAGATAAATAATGCGTAGTTTCCACTTAATTTATGACACTAGCGGGTGATGTATTGAATCCCTTTGATTCATAGTGTATTCGACTGCAAACATATTGAATGAACGACTCAGACCCACTTCACTTAACGAATGAACCAAGACCCCGACTATCATTTATATTTTTCTCTATATTATATTTATATGCAGCTCGTATTCACTCTAATTTATCTACCGTTCGTTCATTATTGTTTCTGTAAAATGTAGATTGAATCAGCTTTGAACAAGACTATTAGGCAGATATTGGGCTTTTATTACAAAAAGAGCTGTGTGTTAAAAACATAAATTATGCGGCGAATTCAAAGACAAAATTCGCAGGAATTAATCAGAGGCGACAAAAGTTTGTTGCTGCTAAACTAAATAAAATGAATCAGAACTCAGGATCTTTGTTTATGTTTTATAATTAAATTACACTAAAAATATATCCCATTATTACCGTGTTTTTTATTTTCTTTTGGATTTAGCATTTGTTGTCTTCTTTAAATACTATATTGCAAATAAAGAACTCTGTTTTCGTTCGACTAAGCTTATTGCCGCTTAATTAGACAACACTAAAAACAAAATGGATTTAAATCAATTTTTAAAATTATTTCGCATATTTTGCTGCCTATTTATAGAGATTATGAACGAGGTGGTGAAGTACAAGCCGCCGCCACCAAAGAAGGCCGGCGCTCCAGCTGCTCCAAAGGCGGCCGGCGCTGGAGGAATTGAATGGCGTGTCCTTGTCGTGGATAAGCTTGGCATGCGCATGGTGTCCGCCTGCACCAAGATGCATGAGATTAGTGCCGAGGGCATTACATGTAAGTTCCATAGCTAACCAAAAGAAATAACTTGACTTGAATAATTCTGAATATGTTTCGATCTAGTGGTGGAGGACATTAACAAGAAGCGGGAGCCGTTGCCCACCATGGATGCCATATATCTGATTACGCCATCGGACGAGTCTGTGCGCGCCCTGATCCGTGATTTTGAGAATCCGGCGCGTCCCATGTACCGTTATGCGCACGTCTTCTTTACCGAGGGTATGTGCCAGCCGTTTGGCCAAGCTTTGACAATAATACAAATAATTGAAATATATATTGAGTTCCTGATGCGAGTGATTGTATGGCTAATTGTAAACGATCATAATGATATATCGTATTATTGAGTGTATTCCAATGCGAGTTAATTATGATTTCTATGATTTTCAATTTATGTATGTCGATTATAATTTTATTTTCTTACATTTTTTTATGAATCCCGTTCTGAACTTTTCAAAACACCACCCGCACCTCTGCAAACATGATTCATGATTATTATATATATATATATAACTTGATTACATACATATGTATCAATGTGTATGTATGCCATGCAGCGATACCGCCCCGCATATTTGAAATGCTGCAATCGCACAAAGACATTTGTCGACGCTATGTGCGAACCTGCAAAGAGATCAATATTGCCTTTTTGGCCTATGAAGCTCAGGTATAGTTAGTTTATCACACACAGACAAACACACACACACACAAACACGTACCCCCAACAAATTTTTTTGCTACTCGTTGCTGTGACTCGTTCGAATTACTCGTTGCTCTTATTACTAATATTCAAATTGTGCTGTGAAACGTTTCGACACGATTTTCATATTAATGTATCTCGTATAAGCTGGGTGCAACAAGAACTGACAAAGAATAATATCATTCAATGTTTCACCGTCCCTTGTGGACGTGTCCTGTGAATTCATCTTATTTTCTTTTTAACGCTTTTGTTTTGTCCACATTTGCTCATGATTTATCTTCTTATTTTTTTTTTTTATTATTATTTTGCTTTGTTACTCTTATCCTGAAATTTTTCCAAACGCTCAATAAGTTTACTTTTCAGGGATTTGAATTGTGCATTAGGTATTTCTACTAATATTCTCCAAAGTACATACATAGATAAAAATGATTTAATGAAATAAAACGCATACACTCATACTTACATACATGCCATATATACTTAACATATTTTGTAGCTTATCAAAAAAAAAAAAAAAAATTCCAAAGCCAACAAAAAAAAAAAGGAAAAACGTTAAGCAAAATTTGATTGTGCGTATAATATTATAATTATAGTTTGCCCGGAGGAATTATTTAACGATTTGTGTAAATCGTGCGCTGCAAGAAAGATCAAAACTCTAAAGGAGATTAATATTGCATTTCTACCATATGAATGCCAGGTGCGCTAAACAACAAAAATATTTCGTTATATTAAATGTTAGGCGTTAAAAAAAAAAACGTGTATAAAATACAAAATACTCTATATACCCTTCTCTGTCGCTCTCTCTATCTCTGCCTCTCGCTGTCTCCCTCTCTTACATTGCTTGGACAATGCAATAAACTCCAGACAATTACAAGAGCTAGAAACTTATAAATATATATATATATATATATACACATCTAAATCCGAACTCAAGCCTAAGCCCCCAAGAAAATATGAATTAAGCAACAACAAAAATCTTGTTTAAAAACAGCTATCTCTCTAACTGTTCTATGTATGTTGCATTTGTCTGATAGCGGACTTGGAACATCTTTCTAAGTTTTGTACAATATATCTCTATCTCTTACACACACACACACACAATCTCTCTCTTTCTGTCATTGTTTATACTAATATAACAACTTATGTGTATAAGTGTTGTACTTGCTGTTGTAAATACTACTGATACCTCAATCAAATGTGGTGCCTGTCCCACATAAATATAAATAATTTTCCAACACTGTTTGCTCGCAGTGTCTCTAGTCCCGAGTATATCCGAGGAACGCCTCCAAGCCAAATCTCCTTAAGTTTTGTTACACTTGTTTTGTAGTGTTCAATTTAATGTATGTGAATTGTATACAGAAAAGCAAATCGTCGCCTAACTAACCCTAAACACATCTGATCAATGTGAATATCAATCAATAAGAAGAACAACTAACTCTTCAATCACCCATAATAATAATACAAATAATGATAAGCCATCAAATATATAACTCAACTAAAAGTAAATGCTACTCGCCGACACAGACACAAAATGACCAGGCACGCTTAAGCACTTGTTCGTGTTTACACGATCGTGTTGCTTACTCGTTATTCGTCATGTTGTGAATCGGCGAGTACAACTCCAGGGCTCAAAACAAAACACAAATAGCACTAAAGAAAACAGAAACAGAATATAAATAACAATTTAACATCCTATACGTAATCTATATAAATGTAACTGTTGTCAATTGGTTTCGTGTTCGTTCTCTCGTCATTTCAATGTAAATATGTATTTCATTAACTTAAACACACACACACACACACAAACTCTCACTCACACTTGTATACTAACTCACGTGGTCTCTCTAAATATATATATATATATATATCGCTACAAAAGAAAGACGTGCTCTCTCGCTCTTTTCTCTATCGTTCTGCATGCTGAGCGCAGCATCCAGCTCTCTATCTCTGTCTCTCTCTCTGTCACTCGCTGCTTGTACTTGTAACAGCATAGCAAGCAAATTATTTTGACTCAAAGTAATCGCTCCGGTCGAAAAACCGATTTAATTAGATGTGATTTTAAGTTCACATACAGTTGAACTTTTCAATTGTTTTTTGCTGAGTCGAATTTTGCATTCCATATATCTGTAACTAAAATTCAAAGTGCTAAAAACCGAATTTAGTACAAAAATTGTATCGGAAATGTGAATTTCAAACTTCAAAGCTTCAAATTCTCTGCGAATTTTCCAGTTAATCCGTTTATAAAGGATCAAAATATTTGCTTGCTGTATTGGAGACACACTAACACACAATCATATATATGTACAGACATGCATTCATACAATCTATGTACAACTGTAGTATCAAGTCAACGAGAATTGCTTTAAAAAAAACATTCAATTCCACATATATCGAAACAAACAAGTTCGCAAATTAATAGAGAAAATCCATGTTTTTGGGCCCACCTTCTGGGTGGCCTTTGGCATTCTACATATGTTCGCCGCAGGTCTTCTCTCTGGACTCGCCGGACACGTTCCAGTGCCTGTATTCGCCGGCATTCGCCTCGATTCGCGGCAAGCACATCGAGCGAATTGCCGAGCAGATCGCCACGTTGTGCGCCACGCTGGGCGAATACCCGAATGTGCGCTACCGAAGCGACTGGGATCGCAACATTGATCTGGCTGCCTCGGTCCAACAGAAGCTGGATGCCTACAAGGCCGATGAGCCAACAATGGGCGAGGGGCCGGAGAAAGCGCGTTCCCAGCTGCTAATTTTGGATCGCGGCTTCGATTGTGTGTCGCCACTGCTGCACGAGCTCACATTGCAGGCGATGGCCTATGATCTGTTGCCCATTGTGAACGATGTGTACCGCTATACACCCGGTCCCAATCAGCCCGACAAGGAGGTGCTGCTCGATGAGAACGATGATCTATGGGTGGAGCTACGACACGAGCATATTGCAGTCGTCTCCCAACAGGTCACACAGAATCTGAAGAAATTTACCGATTCCAAGCGCATGAGTTCCAGTAAGTTACGACCACAATCTCAAGATGAATCTGTTGGTGTTTGCTGTTACGTACGTCCACATACATGTTCGCTTTGGATATTCCAGCAGCTGACAAGTCGTCGATGCGTGACCTGTCCCAGATGATCAAGAAGATGCCGCAGTATCAAAAGGAGCTGTCTAAGTATTCAACACATTTGCATCTGGCTGAGGATTGCATGAAATCGTATCAAAACTATGTGGACAAGCTGTGCCGTGTCGAGCAGGATCTGGCCATGGGCACCGATGCTGAGGGCGAAAAGATCAAGGATCATATGCGCAACATTGTGCCCATATTGCTAGATGCTGTAGGCTCGGCTCAATTGCTCAGTTAACTCATCTATAACTCGAACTAATACGCTTCCTTTTCAGAACGTGTCCAATTACGATAAGGTGCGCATTATTTCGCTCTATGTCATGATCAAGAACGGCATCTCCGAAGAGAATCTGACCAAGCTGTTCACCCACGCACAGCTGTCGGTCAAAGATCAGGACATGGTGCGCAATCTTAGCTTTCTTGGTATCAATGTCATTGCCGATGTAAGTACATATACAAAACAACAAATCAAATTCAGCTACGAATCCAAACCCATTATAAATATATGTATATATATGTATATATATATATATATTTAGTCACGCAAGAAGATATATTCAGTGCCACGGAAGGAGCGCATCACTGAGAGTACCTATCAGATGTCACGTTGGACACCGGTAATCAAAGACATTATGGAGGATTGCATTGAGGATAAGTTGGATCAGCGTCATTTTCCGTTCCTCGAGGGACGTGCCCAGAATACCAATTATCATGCACCGACCAGCGCTCGCTATGGCCACTGGCACAAGGATAAGGCACAGACACAGGTGAAGAATGTGCCACGTCTCATTATTTTCATAGTCGGTGGCGTCAGCATGTCGGAAATGCGTTGCGCCTACGAGGTGACCAACTCGGTACGCAACTGGGAGGTCCTTGTTGGCTCCTCCCACGTTCTCTCACCCGAAATCTTTCTCAGCGATTTGGGCAGCCTCTCCAAAGAGGATTAAACACAACACAACACAACACCACAATTGCACCCCAAACCCCAAAACCAAAACAAAACACATAAAAACCAAATCAAAACGTGCAACTCAAACACACACACACATAACACACACACACACATACCCGATACACAACTATGCTTATTTACATCTAGCCAAAACTGTAAGTTTGTTATTCAATATATATACGTATATATATATATATATATATATATATATATTCGTTATCAAGTCTTTGGCTACTTCAAATTGATTGTTCGAACGTATATAGAGCACAAGTGGTCTATTCCAGTATAGATACATAGATATGTTTATGTGCACCTCCTAACTAACCAACCCACAAATCGAAATAACAATACACACCCAAGAAACTATATACTATATACATAATTACATATATTATTCTATATGCAGTTCAATATGTAATGGATAAGCGTTTAATTACATCTCCATATGTATAACACCCTATTACCTTATCACTTTATACCCGAGTTGTCTAACGAAGCATACAGACGCATATAGCTATTATATATATACATGTATATCTATTTTTCAATTATGTATTTATGTGTGTACACGATGTTATTAATTTATGGTAGTTCAATGATATAAACAAAGAAGACAACAAAACCAATTACATGCATATATAAATAAGGTATGAGTATCCTCACAGCTTCATCTTTGAATAGATCGAATAAGAAAACAATGCTAAAAAAAAAGCAAAAAAAAAAAAAAATGAGGAAAATGAAAAAGACAAAGCAAACTGTTTGTTAATTATTGTATATCACAATTGAGATTTAGTCAAATGTAGTTATGCGAAATTCAGTTCTTTATAAAAACAAACATCTCGTATTAACTCAAACTGTACGTTTGCATCTATGCAGCGTCTTCGGCTTTGTTGCCAGACATTTCTCATAGAATCTGCCTAGATGCCTTGAAACGGTCTCTATAAAAAAGAAGAAAACAATTTTTTTTTTTGTAGAAGCCCATATTTATCCCTAACATAACAGAAAAATGTTAATTGTGTTTAACAGAGTCTTTCGATGTTATTCGCAGGTATCGAATTCAGTATGCGGTTGATGTGTATCAATTTATCAAAATGTAATTACAATTACTCTTTTTTCCATTCGAAATCTAGCACCGTAGAACCACAATTAACAAAAATGCACACTTAACACTCATCCAATTGGCAATTGGATTCGCTCAGATACAACGCAAAGCGGGTCGCTTTGGTGAAATTTGTGATTCGAATTTTGAGGCGGAAATTAAACCGGTATATTGCATTACGATACATGCTTAAGCAAAAAAAAAAAAAAAAAAACAATTAAAATCTTTGAAAAGCAATATTTAAACATGCAGTTGCAAATACAAATCTTTATATACTGCTATATTTAACTAGGTGGTATGTACTAACAGTCTTTCAATTGAAACAGCTTTTGTGCGCCTTCCACAATTCAAGAACTCAACTCAACTACGTGTATTCCAAATCAAATGCAAGAAACCCATTTTTTGATGAAATAGTTTAAAGATAATGCGAAAAGCTTTAAGGAACAAAAGCCGATTTCCACATTAATTGTAGGATTAAAGGTGAAGTTCACAAAAATTAAAAAAAAAAAATATTAAAAAAAAAAAACAGAAAAATGAGGAAATTTTAGGAATATGTTACCAAGGTTATACAAACAACAGAAACCAATATACATACTAATTTTTAGGAATGGAGGGCAATGTTAAACGATAAATATTTATACACTATATACAATACCTTATACATATATATACTACAAATATCAATCAATATACACATGCAAATGTAATATCTAATACCTATACTTTAATCCTACGAATGCTTCAAATGCGAACGCATTCTAATTGGCAAAGTAGTGAAAAATTGCATTTACTTTAGTACAATACAACCATACTACATACACACATACATAGATATATGTACATACATACTCTCCGATGTACATACGTATGTGTGCGTAAATGTAATGCAATTTCAAACCAAATGCATTTGTTTTTGGTAGTGTACCAAAATATTTATCATACATACCTACCATATGTATATCTTAATTATAGTATTATGTGTTACTAGTTTTTTCTTCTCCCTTTTTCCTCTATAATCATTCAATACTAAAGCAAAATATTTGTTGAACAAAAAAAAAAAAAATCAAAAAAGTTTGAATATTATTTAAATATATATATATATATCGTTATTTTATAATTTGTTTTACATATGTTTTATCAACTTTTCACTCAAATAATAACAATATGAAATCAAACATGTTCTAAAACCGTAGCTAAGTAAGTTTAAACCAAAACTCTCTTTACAAATATTTAATACTTATATGGAAACAAATATTTACAACTAATTACAATATATATATATATATTTATGTATATGTATTAGACTTAGATGCCGCCTTGCCCGATTCCAGCACACACACACACACACACACACACACTGATAACCAAACCCACACCTACACCTACACCCACACACGCACACTCCAATTAGTGCGATTATAACACAAACACACACACACACTAGTGCCTGAACGTCCTGAACTGGAACGAGTCTGAGGCGCATCAAATCGACGAGACAGGTAGACAGACAGACAGACAGACAAAAAGAATGAAAGAGAACGCACTTGCTGACGCACACACGCGCACGCACAAATGGTTAGCGAGCGCACACACACACACGCAGGTGGCGCACAACACACGAACATCAGTCAACCACCCCACCAACCAGGGGGGCGCGCGGGGGGCAATTCGCGCCGAACTCTCAGCAACAACAGAGAATCAGGATCACACTGGCGAACTGCCAAACGGCGCTGCGTGCGATGAGTGCGAGCGCTGCTGCGTGTGCGAGCGCGTGCGTGCGTGCGTGAGTGTTGTGCCAGTGCTGGTAATCGTGCGGAATCAGATCGGGCAAGGCGCCGATTATTGTTCGGAATTCACGTTTAAATGTTTATTGCTTGTGAAACAAATAAAACAAATAATGCAAATTATTGATTGTTAGTTAGTCGATGGAGTAAGTAAAGAAAAAGGATCGTAAAGTCATTCAATGTTTTTGGCAAGATTGAACGGCCGTTTAATATTAAATGTCTAGCCCTTAAGTCAGTATTCTATATATATATACATACATACATATATGTGTGCATAACTAACTTAAAATCAAACTGGGTCAACAGTCCCCCCAATGTGCAACTGATTTGCAGTCCCAACGATGTTCCGTTATGGGATGGTATATCGTTGGAACTACATTCGATCAAATCGCACATTGGTAGAGGAAGAGTCCAGTTTCGATCTTAACTATGTATTAATTTATTTCTAAAATTATCAACAACAGCTAAAAAGAAAGTATACAACACATACATACATATATGTATTCAAGAATTGAGAAAACTAACAAAAAAACAAAAAAAAATGGATCTTTTAAAGATTTCATAATTCTGACCATCTAGCGAAAGAAATAACGTTTTTATGCTAAATAAATTGTCAAGAAATAATTAAATAAATTATTATATTAACATTTAAAGAATTTTTGAAAATTTATATACATTAAAAGACAAAAGCATTAAACGAAAGCTAAAAAAATTTATACAGAAACAATTTAATTAAAATTTATACATAAATATGTACTTAAGAATTGCTGTCAATTTCTTAAACTTAAATACCAATTAAAAATTACTTAACTATTAGCAAGAAAATACAAAACATTATAAAAATCGAAATCGGGGAACACCCAAAACAAAAATCAAATCACAAGTTTCTGCAGGCGACCGCTTAAAAAGAAGAAGTAAGAAAAAAATCAGGCAAATTTACAAATATCGAAATAGTGACAACAAACGATAAATGCAAGAAGTTAGCAATTACATATACTATATATTCATATATATACCATATAATAATAATTATATTAGAACACGTTTTGAAATCAATTAACATACACTTATTAACGAAACTGTACCAGGGTGTTTGTTGTGGCACCCAGCAGTTGAATACAATTCAACTAACACACAGAACGAAAGTTTGATAGAGAACAACAATAAGCCGATTAAAACAATGTTAACGTGTGTCCACGATGCAAATTACAGCGTAATTACATAACTTTATTAACAAAGAAATTATAATAGTCGAACAAATAAAAAGTACATCTTTGCATTGCAAAGTTTAAAGCAAAGAAACTCAATACTGGCATTATCCAAGCATAAACTTAACGCACAGAAGAATCCGGGGCGACGGAAGCGTTTTAACCACTACAATTTCAGAAAACACTTTTATTTTCAATTTTATATTTATAAAACAGATGGAAAAAAAATCTATTATAATAAATGGAAATAACAAAAGTGTAATTGTTTTTTTTTCATAGGTTAAATCTTAAAGCATACTTTTAAGGCAAACAAAGAACAGTGGGACCAGTCTGAAGTGGAACTAGTTTCAGAAAAGCAAAATTTTAAAGCATACTTTTAGGACAAATCCGAGGGCAATTGTCCAAATTTTCTGTCAGGAAATCCAACTCTAATTCGGCCAAAACCTTACACATCTTCCTACTTGGAATTGGTGCGATTGAATCGCAACGTCATGCTGAAAAATATGTTATATCTTCGCCAAAAATTATCCAATTTCCGAATTCCTTTCAAAATTAGGAAGCCTTTTTTACATGTATTAATTTTGCATCAAGAGTTTAAAATACGTCACCTTGAAAAAAATCTGAGAAAATCGCCATTTACTATGGAGTCATTTCTCTAGATTACTCAGTTCAGGAATAATTAAAAATGCAGTTGTTACTTAATCTGTTATATTTTTTAAGTTTAATATTTGCATTTGCTTTGAATAACATTGTTTAATGCATGTTCATTTCTCTGCTTAAATTTACATGTAAAATTAAATGTATAATTGGTTGCATTTGCATATTTATATAAATAATATAAAAATATTAACTTTTATAGATTTTAAATATTATTTTTTCCAGATACTTTATGTGTATGTAAATACAAATATATATATATACTTACATATATATAAATATAAAGTTGTATATATAAAGGGTACGGAAACACACAATTTTTTTTTTATTGATTTATATAGGATATTTGCAATTCCTACAATTTATATATTTTGGAAAAATGTGTATTTAAAGCGTTTCATGTATTATAAATATTATTTATAACAATTGTTGAAATATTTACAATGAACAGAGAATTATTTAATGTGTTCTCTCTCGCTCTCGAGTAAAGTTGAACTTTAACAATATAAATATATATATATATATATATATATATGTATATAGATATATATACAGGTATATATATATATTCTATATAAGGTTTAGCACAGCTGGAAAAATGACTGTCCTAAATTGTGTATGACTGTATAACGGTTTAACTGTATGACTGTATGACAGTTGAAGCTGCTTTCTCACTTAAACTTTAATTACAAAAATATAATATGTATGTTTGTTGCATGTTGGCTAGTGTGCGGGCATTGTGTGTGTGTGTGTGTGTGTACATATATATAAGCTATTTGTATATACATATGTAAATATGTGTCTTTACATTATTTGCAACTACTCTACGCCTATGATATGTCTATATGCATTATAAGGGAACAGTCGAAAGTGTTGGGCTACACACTTTAGTTGAGTTAAGGAAAAAAAAAAAACGCGAAAAAAAAAATGAAATCACTCAAACACACTCACACACCCACTCATAAATCATTTACAACTTGCCGATTATGTAAACTATATATCAACACATACATACATAATAATACAAATTGAGTTCAATAAAAAATAAACAGTACTACACCGAATTCGGAATATGCTTTATAGCTATCTACTTTGTATATATATATATATACACATATATATATATATCTATATATATATATCTGTATATATATATATAGATGTTCAGTATAACTGTTCCAATCGAACGCTCAGTACTGATCCAACTCGCAGATTAAATTGTTCGACTTCCTCGCATCCCCGTTCTCAGTAGGGTCGCCCATTGGTCGTATTGCCGTAGTAGGATGGACGATCGGGAAGCCTTGGGGGCGCATTCATACCGGGCCGGCTGTGAAGAGTAAATTAAGAGAAAGAGTCAATAAAAAAAATGTACATAGTTTAATGCAACGTTGAATGCTACGTACTTAAAGCAAATTTGCATGTGAGATGTAAACAGTTAGGTACGAGCAAAGAAGATTATATATATTTAATAATGAATTAGATAGTGAAGAGTCAACTCACCGGCAGGACAGGAAACTTATGTTAGTTCATTGCTCACATTGAGATCACTTACTGGTTTAAGAGAATGGCGAAAGCGAAACCAACACCAAACGAATTGAAATAACGGAGGAAATGTTAACGGGATGAGCCAAAAGGAAAGAGAAATAGAGCGAAGCACGCAGTTTAATTCGATTTTTTTTAAATGGTTTTTTTTTTTTAATGCATGAGTGACAACGCTAGATCCAATTGGACTTTATGCGTATAACAGAGAAATGCAGAGGCAAATGATTAACAGCAGCCATTAACAGCCCTGTTGGCTGATTACAATTGCAACTATGCCGGTGGCTCATTCCAACTGAATCAATCTCTTGTGTGTGTTGGTTGGTTGGTTGGGAGAGCACAATGCTGGCCAAAAGCTTAACAGATGTCTTCATGCGTGACAGCAGCGCTGTTAGCTAACAGATTCTATAGTAAAAATAACAGTAAAGCAGTTGTGCTTGCTCTTTTTTTTTGTTTTTTTAATATTTCTATATATATATATGTAATATATAATATATATATATGTATATATATATATATATATATATATATATACATATATACATATATATATATGTATATATATTGTTTTTATTTAACACATTGTAGTTACCCCTCGTCTCACATTTTGCATTCTTACTTTCTGCTTTCATTCATATATAAGTATTATGTATTAATGTATTCGGTGACATGCGCATTGCATCTTAACTTAATACTCTGGGCATTTTATTTATCATAACTTTTCATAACTTTCAATTCAATAAACAGCAATTGATAGTGAACTACACTTATTAGTTGGGATGCTCAAGAGGGTTTTCTCCTTTTCAAAATTATATGTATATATATATATATATATGTATATGTATATGGTGGTACATAATAGATTTATATATATATTTATATATATGTGAATGTCAGTATGTATGCATGTATACGAAGTGTGTTGTGTCAGTGTGTGTATTTACTAGACTTAAACAAACATATAGAGAGATAAATACTTGTGACATTTGCATGTATAGAATAAACATATGCGTATATCTATGGATAATACCGTTATCGTAACTTGAGAAGATGATGGAAAAAGTGGTTAATTTTTGTTAGTTAGGATCGTTTATCGATTTAATTATCGGTTATATGTTTTGCTCTACTCCGGTGTAAGCGAGCGCACGTGTCGATTCGATTAAATTATCGACAAGCCATGCACTTTGACGCGCATATACGATTCGATAAATCGACAATCGATAAATAGTCAATCGTGGCAGCCGTGCACTTCTCCACGGATAACTAACTCATATATAGTATAGCTATACATATAATATGTACACATATACAGATATACATACATGCGCATATGTGTGCATAATATATATGAAAGCAATTTATCGATAGACCACGCTTACTTTAGCTTGCTTTTCATCTCTCTTGTTGCGCACAGATGTACATAGCATTGTACAAAATTACAAATAACGTTAATAGCTTCGATTCGTTCGAAAAGCGATCTAATATTCGAAAGTACATACATATACAAATTGCTATGTACGACGACTTCTAAAGAATCTCTTGTTAATTATTTCTTGTCGTTATATTTCTCAATCAAGAAATCAAATCAAAAAGGAAAAAAAAAAAACAAAAAAACACAAAAAGCTGCCAGAATACAATCATTGATAACCATCTATTAAATGTTAATTCGCAACATGTACTTAAGACCTGTTAGGCCTAAAATGAAAATAAATTTCTTTTGGATTTTGCTTCTATGTATATTCAGTGAAACTTGTCTATATATTTTCGATTTATTTAGTTAAAGGTAGGTTTTGTTTGTGCTTATCTAGTATACATTTACATACACATATATATGCGAACATATATGTATATATATATTAGCTGTAATATAACTCTAAGACACTCTTCCTCTTCCTCACATACATATGCATACATACATAGATATATATGCGCCCATGTATGCACTTGTGCATTGTATTTAAATATCATTTAGCGCTTTCAATTTCAAAATTCCTTCATATTTACTTTGGTTTAATGTCTGCAATTTTCCTTATAGTTGTTGCAGCATAAACAAATACATATATAAATATGCACATATATATATATATACATATATATATATATATATAATTATACATATATATATATATATATACATACATATAGTTTAAGGTGGCATTAAAAACTACACAAAAACACATTAGTAACAATTACAATATTGCATTTAAGCACGATTCACATTTATGCAAATCTTTATCTAAATAAGATATAGACTATATATGTATGTAAAGGTTAATGTATTTAATTTCTTTTGTTTTAAAATTATTATTTCGCGGTTTGCTTCATCGAATAATGTAATTAACAACGTTATTTGAGATTTCGATTTTTAAGAGATTCCCTTTTCATATAAGTTTTCCAATAGCAACGCTTGACGAATATTTTAAGAGTGTGTGTGATGTTTGTATGCGTGTAAGATTGCGTGTTATCGATATGTATACATTTATCGATGACTTTAAAGTAAAGGTACAATTAATAATAGTCCTAAATATACAAATCAAAGATATCGAAATAAACATCTATGAGTGGTATATTAAAGACTACATTTTATTTGACTCTCATTTAAGTGTTATCGATAGTTTTAATCGGAATGCTACGAATTCAAAAGCATGAATCTATAAACCAAGGCCGAGGCACTGTAACAAATTGAGCAACATTTCTTTTTCTGCCAATTAAACCAATTCATAACTTAATTATCGGGAAGACACACAATTGAACAAAATAATGATGAAAGACAAACAGAAACAATAACAATAGAAAATGACTGCTTTATATATATTTGATTTTTTCTTTCTTTTTTTTTTTGATAGATGAAGCAAACTTAGTTTTCTCGACATACATACACACACAGGACACAGAAAAACAAATGGATGTAGTATATATACTATTTAAAAGAGAAAAAAAGAGCACAACAACATGAAAGTTAATAAATAACATAACAATTTGATGAAACAGAGAATTTGCATGAGAAGAGAGAATGCGAAGACGCTGGCGCAGGCGCAGGCACAGGCACAGACAGACGGCACACACACAGTGCACCTGCTCTCTTGGTTCAAATGCTTTTGTGTGCGTGAGCGCGTGCGTGCGTACATGCGCGCGTGCGTTCGTTCGTTCGTGCGTGCGTGCGTGAGTGCGTGCGTGTTTCTGGTTTGCTCTTGAAAGAAAGCTGGCGCTTTTGGCTGGGCTTTGCTCTCGTTGCTGTTGGTCAGCTCATTACTTGAACCGTGTGGCAAAGACATTGGAAAGTTCATTGACGGCCGCCTGGCCCACAGCCTGATTCACTTGTCCGCGCATGTTCTCCGGGATGTAGCGATTGGCGCCCGCCTGCTGTGTAATTGCACCGCCGACAGCTCCAGTGACGCGACTTGAAAGTTGTAAAAGTATTTTGTACTGTTGTTGTTGTTTCTTGGCAAATACACAAAAAAAAAAAAAAAAAACACATCGTCGAACAAACTAAATAATGTTCATGTACACATAAATATGGCCACTTGGCTATGTGATCAAGCAGTTGTCGGAACGCTTGAAACCCCTTTTTATTGATTTGTTACTAATTGCGCTGCTCCTCGCTCTGTGGTGTGTTTTGGAGTAGGCGTGTGTATGTGTGTGTGTGTGGTTGGTTTAAATTTAGTCACAAAATTATAAGAGATAATCAATAAGAACACAAAAGCTTAAACACAATCAACAATCAACAAATAAATAACAGCAAACAAATTACATTGATTAAAACAAAGTAAATAAGTATATTTCTTATGATTAATGATTAACGCACACACAGGCACAGACTCGCGCACACACACACACACACACACAACAAACACCTACATGCATGCGTACAAAAGCAGAGCTTAGCAAAAGGAAAATTAAAGAGGGAAAACAAGAATATGAACAGAAAAGAATAATCAAAAATAGGCAAATACTCTCTGCAAAACAAAAACAAAGTCCCCAAACTTGCCATGCTTTCTAAACACTGTTGAGCCTATTGTGTGATCAAGGATCTAACTGTAAATTAACGAAGACCCGAGCAAAGGAGGAATACGATTGTAAGCAAACCAACCCCCCACCCCCCCCCCCCCCCCACCCAACTGGCAAACTGAAAGAAGACGGAATTCTTGTTTGGGAAGAAGCAGCTGCTTCAAACTGGTCACAGTGCCAGCCAAAAATAAGTAAACGCTTGTGTGTGTGTCAGTCTGTTTTCACATATATACATATAGGGTTATATATGTATGTGTTTGTGTGTGTGTGTGTATATATTGTAAGTGTATAATTAATGTAAGTATAATTTTCCTTTAATTTTCATTTTCATTAAACTATATATTTATTTAGTTGGATTTGTTTTTTTTTTGTTTTTGTATTACGTACACACACTGAACAATTAATTTGTAACTTTTTGCCCATTTAATATGTATAATTAATATAATGTTTTATGTAATGGAATTTAGCTGCTTTAGTTCCCGTTAATGCGTAGTTCATAAACATATATGTATATATATATATATAGATATATATATATATATAGATATATATATATATATATCTTTTCTTTTCTTTTTTAATCTTTTTTTGTTGGTTTAATGCTTTAGTTTTATTTAACGACAACAACAACAACACAAAAAAGGTACTTTAGTTAACTTAAGCATAAATGTCTCTTCATTTCATTTGGTTTCCATATCGCCGCAAATATATTCTTGTTATATGTAGGTATGTGTGTATACATGGATGTGTGTGTGTGTGTGTGTGTGTGTGTGTATGTGTGCATTATACATGTATGTAACATTTACATAACACTGTCAAATCAATCGTTCCTCCATCAACAGGAAGTAACTCAAAACTCAAGCTCAGCATCGGCGCGTCGTTCTCAAATATAGTCTCTTTGGGTTTTCTCTTTATTTTTCTCTTTTGCTTTTCGGTTTTTTTATTTTAAGCTATAAAAAAAACTAACAAACTATGAAGAAATATCTAAAGTGTCGAGCGGTTACAGTTCTGATATAATGATCTCATATCGTGTCATACATAAGTATATGTATATATATTATATACATATATAAATCCATATATATATATATATATGTATCTTTATATAATTTTTTCTGTGCTTTCATCGTAGGTTGTGTGTGTTTTCTCATTCTTGAGTAGTCCACATGTCAACAGTATACATATATATAAATATGTATATGTATATGTATATGTATATGTATTTGTATATGTATATGTATATTTATTACTAATAATAATATAAATATCAATAATTATAATCGAACGCATCAGATATTTTGTATATATATATATATATATATATATATACGAGTATATATTATGTAGTTTTCTTTTCTTTTTCTTTTTTTTTCGTTTTTGTTTTTTGTGTATATTTTTTTAATCATGTAACGCATTTTTGCATAGTTCTAGACGACGTCGTTGTAGTGGTTGCACTTTACTGAGCGAGCTTTCGAGTGGGAGACTCTGACAGTTACTAAGAGAGCGAGAGTGAGAGCGTGAGCCTGCACTGGAGTATTTCTCATTTGAACCGGTTCGATTGGCTGAGATTTATGGTTGGTTTTGGTTCAGTTGAGTTTGTTTGAGTTGAGTTTGTTTGAGTTGAGTTGAGTTTGGTTGAGTTGAGTTGAGTTGGTTAAAGCGAAAGCGATTTTGGTTATTTAGTTAAAGAGAGTAAATGCCTTCTGTGGCCTGCGGCTGCGGCTGACAATTTAGCGACGTCTGCAGCGATGTGGATGCGGTTGTGTGAGCGGGCGATTCAAAAATATGTACAGCATTTATGTGTGTGTGCGTGCGTGTGTGTGTGTGTGTGCGTGTGTGTGTGTGTGTGTGTGTGTGCGTGTGTGTGCGTGTGTGTGCGTGCGTGTGTGTGTGTGTGTGTGTGTGTGTGTGCGTTATGATTAATAACAATTGATTTTTTAGTTTGGGAGTTTGTTGTTGTTTTTGTTTTGTCACAATTAGTGAGGGAAAGAGAGAAAAAAGAGAAGAAGAAACAAACGATTTTGTTTTGTTATATTCTGTTAAGTTTGTTTTTGCTTTTTACAAATACTTGCTACTAAGAAGGGAATCACAAATAAACCAACAAAAAATATTTAAAAGAAAAATAAAACGAAAGAAAAAACTACACATTTGAAGTACCAATTCTGGTAGCTTGCCCTCAAAAGCCAACATAGAACACCAAAGCTGATCAGGTTATGCTAATTAATATATTAGTTAAGCAGTCTTATTTCAAAATTGATCATCACTGAGGAATGAGCTTTTATTATCGCGATTAAGAGGACAAGCTGCCTTCCAATGAAAAAAACAAACTAAAGAACAGAAAAAAAAACGAAGAAAAACCCTTGGAGAAATATATAGTATATGGGAATCTGTTATTTTTATATTAGATCATAGCTATGCATTGTATTGATTTCATATTGATTATCAATAAATATAAATGTTAAGCATTTGAACTTTATACAAATGTGTATTTATTTATATTTACATATATATTTACATCTTTTATATTATATCTTTCACAAGGGATTTCCAAAGAAATAAAATAAATATTAGTTATAAAACACAAATTAAAACCCGCCCCAAAACAATTACATCTGTACACATTAGTATACATATATGTTAGTATATAATTATATTTATATATGTGTACTATATATATTTATATATACATATATATATATATATATACATATATATATATACATATATAGACTTTTGTGTATTTGTGTTCTTTTCGTGTTTTGTTGTGTGTGTTTTTGGGGTATTTTTGGCTGCACATAAAAAGAGGTCCCAATCGTCGACAAGTAAATACAATAAAACAAACTAAAACAAACAAAAAAAAGGATCGAAATATTCAAAAAGCAGAATAATACGACAAAATACTGGAGAGAGTAGTTTTTGTCGTTAGGCGACACCTAATTAAATGTACATAAGTATTCCAAAAAAGAAAGAAAGAAATAAAAGATGTGTACATGGCGAACTAAAGAAAACAAAAGCCGATTTCAAAGCAGACAAATAAAATATGTTGTATATATACTATATGCTATATTTACTCTATATATACATATATATATATATATATATGTATATAGGTTTGTTGTCACTTACGATGGTAGCAATGGTGGTGGAAGGGCGCCGCCTGGCCGACCGCCTGGTAGCGGTGGTGCACCACCTCCTGGGCGGCTGGGTATTGCTGGCGCTGGACGTCCAGTTGCCGGTGGCAATGGTGGATTGCGTCCACCCAACGAGCCCTGCAAAAAGCCCGGCGAGTTAATAATATTAGATAATATGCCCACCAAATGGATGGATAGATGGATGCACTTAATCATCATTGAGATTTACCTGTGCGGTGGGTGCTGGCTTACGTGGGCCACCGGGGCTGGGTGGCGATAGACCTGGATTCTCCAAGCCACTTGGTAGCCAATCGTTCTTCACGGGTGGTGGCAATGGCGATGATACAGTTGCCATCGATACGTCACCTGTGCAGATAGACAGAGAGAGAGAGAGAGAGAGAGAGAGAGGGAGATTAGAGTGATTGCAGATTGTTTATAGAGAGACAAGTCTATATTTCATACCAATTATTTGCAAGGAATCCTTGCAGGCGCGATACATGCGCAGCATTTCCTCACGCCTTGTTGCCGATTCGGCGGACTCCTCCATCATTTGTGCCTGTTGAGAAATGGATGCGGTTTATGGATTATTATATACGTATATATTTATATATAAATATACCTGATCACCAGAGGCATAGAGGTGTGCCAACAGCTCTCCATTGATAAAGTCCTTGGCATTGTTGATGATCAGCATCATAATGGCCTTTGGCACCATATCTCGGGTGGTCTTCGTGACGATCTTCATGTAGGAGTCAACCAGATTGCGAATGGTCTCCACCTGTCGCTCCAATTGTGGATCTGTGGAGCTCTCTTCGTTGGCCGACTTTTGTTGTTGTCGTCGTCGTTATTATATATTTATATTTCGTTTGTTTGACATTACCGATTATCGATTAACGATATTCGATTTCATTATGGATTTTTAACATATTGAATTTGAATTTTTCAGTTGATTTAGTTCGATTTTTTTTTGTAGTTTGGTTCGTATAGAGGGGGTAAAAGTAATGGGAGGTGGGGGGAAAAAACATAGATACAATCAATTAAATGAAAACGTGTTTGTTCAAACATTTTGCACAATCGATAATAATGCCAAAGTTTGGTGCAGACGACAAAAGTAAAGCATATTAGTCAACAATTTCAATACAGCTCTCCATTTAGTATTTTATTTTATTTTTTTTTGTGGAGCAAAATTTTGGAAAGCATTTTGGTTAATTTGCATCGAGTAAAATATAATAGATTAGATAAAGTAATTTTCCAAAAGTTTCCATACAAAAATAACAAGAACACTTAAATCAAAAAATAATAAAGAGAGCAAACAAATTTTACGAAAGCCTTTTCGGTTTTTTCTTCGTTTTTTTTTTTTTGTGTTAGTTACTTAAAGCTGATTTTTGGTGTATAATTTTGTTGTGCTTTGTAGTACAAATAAAATACCAATATACATAATAAATAAATACGAACATAATAGATAACGGCTACAAATATGGTTATTAGTAAGAAAAATTATATTTGACGTGTTTTAAATGTGTTAAGTTTCATTGTTTCATAATTTAGAATAATGTTATCGAGAAGCCAGTAAGATATATTATCATAAGCATAACCCATAAGAGGTTCATAAATAGATCTGAGAACAGATCAGAAGTCAGCTCAATATGACTAATTAAGTTCACGAACACTAGAATTGTTTAGTCTAAGTTAGAATTAGCGAGAATTCGGAAATGTTAATAATCTGAGATCAGAAAGAGATCTTTTATGGGATGAGCGACAACCCCGCCTCTATCAACTGCTATACTGTTCAATTAAAAAGCGTTTGGAAAGAGATAAAGGCTTAAAACTTAATGTATGCTAAATACTTGTATAGTTTTGGAGTTTTTTGTTTGTTTTTGTTTTATATATAAGCAAAGCTTTAAAGTGTGAGTAACGAGTGGAGAGTGTTAAAGTTATTAATTACGGGATTCCAACGAAAAACAAAGACTAATGTTAATTGGGTTTACGAATACAAATACGAATACGAATATAAGTAAAGTTGAGAACGATTGAACGGAAAAATTAACATACTTTTTGCTGTAAATGGTTGGATATAGTATTTTTTTTTTGTATATTTGTATTACAAATATTATTGTCATTGTAATTTCGGTTTTTCGATTTTTTTTTTTTGTCATTTCGTTTGGTACGTGGACGGGAAAATAGAAGAAAATAATTGATAAAAAATATTGTCAAATTAAAATTATATATATATTGATATATTCTTTGTAGATATTAAAGATATGATGTATATGTATATTTATAGTTGTTGCACACACCAGTTGTTAATGTATACAAAATATATGTAAGTATATAAATTAAACGCAAAACAGAAACACAAAGCTGAGAGTAAAGGGGGAAGGGGAAATACATATATTAATATCTACAAAACGTGTTAAGTTCCAATTTGTTAAATAGAATTTATCCCAAAATTTGGTTAGTTGGTGTTAATACAAAAGCAGGAAAATTATAAAGACACACAAATGTGATTGGTTGCTCAATAAAACTAAAACCCAATTCAATCCCAAAAAATAAAAAAATAAAATAAAAACCCAGGATTTTAAAGAAAACCAAAAAAATAGATAGGATAGAGAGAGAGGGCGCGCAGGAGATATGCAAAGTATATGCTAAAAATGATGAAAAGAAACAAACCTCTTGTCCTTCCTGCATATGCACATATTATATAATATAATATATAATATTATTCGCATATATATATGTTGTTATATATACATATATAGACATACATATATATACATGCATACATATATATATATATATATATAAGTATATATATATATGTATAGGTGGTGGCGCAACATTAAAAAAAAAGTAAAGAAACATTGAATAAGTTATTGCAGTTTCAAAATCATTTCTTTACATCTATTTATATAGCAAGTTTAAAGTTAACTGTATTTTTGCAAATATAATTCATTCAGCATATGAAATAGAAATGTGCACGTGTGTATAGTAATCACATATACATATATACACACGCACACACATTAACATAATAATATACAGGTAATGGACGCGGCTGCTGCTGCTGGATTAAAAGATATGCAACGGGAATATGTAGAGATAGAGAGAGATAAGTGTCTTCTTGATCATGCTCTTCTGTTATACCTATGAATTACAAATGTACTATGAGCAACACTGAACACTGTTAAACAGCTTAACAGCACTGAGGATACAAATACAGGTTGCAGTATGATAAAAGGCTGTAAAGATATAACAGCTAACAGAGCTGTAAGTAAAACAGCTGAGCATGATTAACAGCTGTATCAGTTAAAATGAAAATGGAATGATTGTATATTGGAATGTGGAGGCAAAGCAAAACGATGAAACTAATCGAGTGTTGGCTCGTTAGTAGTAAGATCGCATTCGAAATAGACACAAACAGATATATGTAAATGTGTATGATATGTACATGGGAAATGCAATACATTCAAATGCATTTTGTACGTCCGTAAGCGTAGTAGCGGATGTATGTAGTATGTACATGACATATATGTAAATTCAGAGCGAGAGCGAGAACGAGAGCGAGAGAAATAGAGATATAGGACAGAGAGATTGGGTTAATTGGGCATTGTCATTGGGCTGTTATCTAATCATGGGCTAACATGATACATAAATACGATTTGGGTAAATACATACATACATACATACATACATACATCAAAACTTAGGTCTAAGCTAATAAGCTTAATAATATCTCAACAAATATTTTGAATGATAATGTTATTGCATAAAGGAAAGAACTGGGAATACGCACCTCATCGCCATTCTCCTGGGTCTCCTGCTTCTCGGGATAGACGCCAGCGCGCAGGAATGACGCCTTCCAGGACTCGACATCCTCGACTGTCTCGCACGACAGCTCCAGTTGTTTGTAATCCTAAATGTGTGTGTATTGAGTGTGTATAGTGTGTGTGTGTGTGTGTGTGTGTGTGTGCAGGAGAAAGAGAAGCGTCCAAGCGCAAAGAGAACAGATGGATAGGATATTTTCGTCAAGCATTTGGTATATGGGTCAACGTATTACGATTACGATTACGATTACGATTACGAGTACGTGGACGGGTTGTGGCTTTGGTTGGTTCGGTTTATTTTGGTGGGTTTTTTTATTTCTATATTGGTGGTTTAGTTGAGTCAAGTGGTTCGCAGCTGGCGTATATCTTGGACCAGGAGGTTAGTTAGTGTTTTGTATCGACGGTATATATATATATATAAATATATTGGTTTATCAGTATATACATGTGTGTATATATATATCGGTTTATCGAAGGAAATGCCGTTAGCTAGCGTTTTGTTTAGTTTTGGTTTTCATGTCATGCTCACAAATCAAACGCTGAAAAGGAGTTTGCATCGATTAATCGTTATCGATAAGTTCGCAAGCTCCTTTTGGCCTTTGATTTGACTCCAAATGTTGATAAAAAACATAGTAATTTTTATCTTATACAAAAAAATTAATTAATTGTTCGTATTTCAACTAAATTGTTGAGCTAGTTTTTCAACTCAAGAATCAAATTGGGGGACAACTTGAACGCAAAAATGCTTCAAACAAAAGAAACCAAAAAAAATGCTTTTAAAATTTAAATAATTGAATGTAGTTAACTACAACAATTAATACTTGTATATTAGTTGTTGTAGAAAATACTGACGGCAAATGTTTTTTTTTTTTTGTTTCTTTGTTGAAATTTCTTGATCTATTTTAGACTTTTTTTTCTCATTTTTTTTGTGGTTTTTGTACTTTGCTTAATTGTTTTTTTTTTTTTAGAATTCATTTTTTTGTATGCTAACAAAAATTACTAACCTTATAAACATTACGTCCGTCGGGACTGAATAAAGCAAATGTAACACGTCTAGACATTGACATAAAGCCCTGTTCAATATCGCGCAATTTCAAACCATCCAACGGCAACATGAATTTCTTCTCCTTCTCATCCTCGTCCTTGTACCAGGAGATGCTCTCCGATGTAAGCACAAACCAATAAGGACGCGAGCCGCCTGCGAAACAAATAAAAATTGTGTTGCGTGGTTTTGAACAGAGTACAATCAATATACGATCTCCGATACGACAAAACTACATCATACATCAAGTATGAATTCTTAATGCCAAATGCGATATATGATGCTGATGATGGGATGTGGGATGGGAGACTGTGGGTTTCTTTTGGGAGTAGTATTTGGCATGAGTCGGAATCGAAACAGTCTCAATTTCCATTTGCCGAATTTGCCGTTTCGTTTCCGAATCAAGTGCGTGTTTTTTCAAGAGTACAAAGTTCAAGCATATATATACGAAAGTACAGCACATTAATGTAATTGTTTTTTGTTTGTTTGGTTTGGTTTTGTTTGTTAGTTTGTTGTTGTTTTTGTTAAGCAAAGATAAAGATAAAGATCATTGAATACGAACCAAGTATGCGTGGCAAAAACCTCAGCAAAGCTTTCAATTTTCCACAGACAAAAGAGTCAAGAAATAAAAAGTACATAGGACCGAAAAGAAAAACACCAATAATAATTCAAAAAGCCAGAAGAAAACAAAGAACACAGAAAAACACATACAAGAAAAAATACAAAAAAAAAAAAATGCAATAGAAAAACAAAACTCAAGAAATAATACTTAAAAAGAGTGCTTGAAATTGAAATTGAAATAATTAAGTGTGCTGAATAAGATAGCTAGCACAGCTACAGACTTGAGATTTGTTTATTACGAGAATTAGGTATGTAAGTAGTACTTAAGTAAGCACATTCCATGCCACTTTCCCATGCCACATGCTCGAGTGTGTGTGTGTGCGCGCGAGAGAGAGAGAGAAAGAGAGAGACAAACAGAGAGAGAGAGAGAGACAGAGATGAGAGATTTTGAATAGAATGCTCTATATAGACAGACAGACAGCCAACTGTACTAGACTTTACTATATCAAATCACTCAAATTGCTTTTGAGTGCTATTTTATCGCATTTACTGGCTAATCGATAAATATCGATACGTGTTATTCAATAATTAATATTCTGATCGAGAGCTTTTACCTGCCAGATTACTTAGTAAGTGCTTGACATTTATAACTAATACTCGAGTGAAATATTAAGACATAATTATTTGGATTTCATCTAAGCTATAATATAAATAATAATATAATAATATAAGCAGAACTTTAAGCTGTTCGACTATTTTAAAATTTTCAAATTGAAGATTTAGATTGAAAAAAAAATGAGAACTAGCATCGAATATTTCAGTTACTGTGCTATATATATATATACATATATAATTGATATAGTACTCGGGTTAGTTGGAGGGTTAGAAGACAGTGCAATAGAATGTTAATTGTTGAAAAGGTGTTTGTTGTGGCTGCTGTATTTCTGTGTGTTTTATTGGGTGTTAGATTTGGTGTGTCTGTGTTTTTCTTCTTCTTTATTGTGTGTGTGTGTGTGTTTTTTTTTTTTTTTGGTGCCACAGACGGAGACGGATGCGATCGTCACGGCTGGATATGGGGAACATACCTTTCATGATGCCAAGATTTTGAATGACCATGTGACCCTTGCGAATAACCTGATTGCCCAGCTGTCGGGTGCCGGTCTTGTTGGCATTCTCAGATTTATTCTGAGCACTATATAGAAAAAAGAAAATTGAATTGGCAGTTGTCTTATTGATTTGTCTGTGTTGGGTTTTAATTTTGGCTGCACACATACTTGGCAAAGCCAATAAAATCCTCGTGATTGGTATTCATGTAGGCAAGCTCAAAGTCAATGAGCAGCAGAATTTGCTCCTTGCAGCGCTGTTCGCGCTGGCGAACATGTGTGGTAATGATGCGTTCGGTTTCCTCGCGCAAGCGCGGATAGCGACTCATCTGTGGTGTGAAAGAAACAAAGAGTTGATCAATTCATTTATCGATAGGCAATTATGGCTTAATAACTGAATGGCCAACCTTATCCGTGCACATGCGCACCACAACGGACAATTCCTGGACGACTAGATCCACACACTTGATGACCGGCTCCTTGAGCAACGCAATCTGCCGCTTCACAATCGCCTCGAAGGCCATGTCGGGCGTAAAGAGGCCCACACGAATACCGTGAATGTTGCGAATGGCAAACGAGATCTCGCGACGCAGCTCCTTCTCATCGCACGCCATTTTCACAATCTCAAAGCGTAGACTGCACAAAAGGGGGGCAGGCAGACAATTAATATGATTAATGTTCCAAGATAGATAGATGTGTAACACTTACCGCTCGTGGAATATGCGATTGATCTTGGCGCCGCCGGACAGCTCATTTGTGTTGACCAAAGCCGAGCCGCTGCCCTCGATGGTCCGCTCAAAGTCCGACTGCAGTTTCTGTATCATTCTGCACGCAACAAAGAAATAAACATATATATATATATATTTAATATATAACAATTAGTTCACGGTATTGGCTTACTGGAGCATGGCCTTTGTCTTGATGCTGGCATCGCCTGGCTGGAAGTGCTTAAACTCCTCGACCTCCTTCTCGAGGGTGAGCATTTGCTTTTGGAGCTTGTCACGCAGACCGGGCAACGTGTCGCGAATGTGATTGGTCAGCTGCTGGTTGAGCACACGCTGCAGATAGGGTGTGCCCAGGCGATCGGCCATATGACGGTACGATGGATGGCTGAGGAAGAATTTACGCTCAGCGGATAACGCCTGGTGTATATCCTTGCGTCCCTCGATATCCTTCTGGGAGCGATTGACAACACCGATATAGCCGCGCCGCAGCGGCAACAGCTTATTCTCGAGAATATCGCGTGCATCGGTGCCCTCGTCCATGAGATCCAGCTTGGTGATGACACCAATGGTACGCACACCCTGCGGATCAACCTCCTTGGCCAGCTTCAGCGCATCCGAATTGGCCAGATCTGTGTTGGCCGGCGTTACGGCCAGAATTAGACAGGTCTCCTTGCGTATAAATTGGAATATCATTTGCTTAATCTGCTGCTCAATATCCACCGGCTGATCACCGATCGCCACTTTCGTCAAGCCGGGCAAATCGATAAGTGTCAAATTGAGTACATACGGCGAATAGACTCGCAAATTAATCGGAATGTTTGAGATACCCTTATTGCTACCCGTCACACGATCCGTCTCATCCTCGATCTCCTTGCGTATCTCATCGAAGCTTGAGAACTTTTTACCCTTACAATGCAGAAACTCGCCATATTCTAAGAGTAAACGAATATGTCCATATATGAATATATATATATATATATATATATACATATATACACTTACCAGTTATGCCATTGATTAGCTGCAAAATTAAAGGTCTGCGCGTCACAATGCCCGAGCCACGAGGCAGAAAGTCTCTGTGAATATAATATGGATGGGAAAACAATGAAATATTTGATAGAAGCTTCGTTCAATTGTTAATTGACATTTGAGTGTGTGAGTGTGGGTGTGCGAGTGTTAGTGTGAGTGCGAGTGTGAATATTGGTTAATTAGGGTTCTCTTGACAGATCAGATTCACAATTACAATTGATCACGTCAATAGTAATAGGTTGGCAATGGAACAAGTTATTGATAACAAGCCTTCCAAACTACATTAAATCCTGTTAAACAGTTTCCAGTTTGTTGCAAATATCAAAGAAATATGAATTTGAAATATTTTTGCGTATGGAAAATACGCAAGTTTGTGTTTTGCCTTCAACTAACCAAGTTAATTGCCAGCTGAAGTCATCAAATCCAATTAAGAAAACAGAAAAGAAAAGAAAAAAACACTGAAAGAAAATAAAAAATTGCTTGTTGAAGAACAACAGCTGCAAATAACAATTTGTTTGGACAAGCGCAAAAGTCATCAAACGCTGTTATTTCGTCCCTTCTCTTAACAGAGATATGGAGAGAGAGAGAGAGAGAGAGAGAGAGATAATTCTATGAAGAAGAATACAGGCTAGGCGTGTCTCTCTCTCTCTCTTTATCACTCATTCAAATGAACGATATTCCATAAATCCAGCTGAGAGAGGCCAGTAAATGATTGAGTCACGTTACAGGTGCTGATGCTGATAATAATGGAACGATTATTCTATGGAGGGATCCAAATTGTTTTGATTAAATTAGCTTGTGATATTGTTTAATTCGAAGTTGTGGGAAAGAGTCATTAAAGTCAAACACAAGCAAATAAAACACACAATGAGCACCATGTGCTACTAATTGCATGGGAAAGCCACAAAAGTACATATATTCATATGTATATATAAACATATATATACATGTGTAAGTATTTGTGGGGGCTTATTAATATTTTGTGGCTCCACATTTGACCTGTTTTTATTCTTGCAAACAAATCCACCAAAGTCAACAAAGACCGCCACACAAACACAAACAATATATTAACAAATAGCAATTACAACAACAATAACAAAACGGTGGATAAATAACCTTATCGATAACGTCAACAGTATCAATTGTAGTGATAGAAAGTGAGTCATCTTTATAAATTGTTAGCCTGAGACCACTTAATGAGCTCTGGCCGAACAAAAAATAACAATAATAACCATCGATAAAAACTACTAATATTGTGAAAAAACATTTCCCAATGTGTGTGGAGGAGTGGTGATTTCATACCTTATCTAATCAACATAACACAAAAGAAACGCACAGTGATCGCTCACAAATCGACACTTTATAAAGCTTGAAGTGTACCAAAATTTAATCTCAAATCTTTTGACATTTTTTTTTTTTGCCTTTAATCAGAAATTAATGCATTTAATTTAAGTTCATTTCGTGTTCTTTTTTGCGAGCGACCACTGTATTTAGAATATTCAGATTCGGGTAAATTCCAAGTATATGTTCCATTGTGTACACACAGCAATAAATTTTCATAAAACATCGAATTGTGGAGGCCCAAATAAAATGCAATGTTATCAATTACTACGACGATGACTAACTCCAACTATGTATATTTATATATATATATATATATATATATATATATATATATGTGTGTGTGTGTGGCGTTTGGCTTTTATGTGGTTAATTACGGGCTTGTAATGTGACTTGTAAGTAATTTTGATGATATGAACAGCTTATGTTTTTCATTTCTGCCAAGCACTCTCAATCACTCAGATGATTCAAGACTACTCATGATATTCATTTGCAGGCTCTCTTTCGGTTTTTATTGCTTTTAGCAAACATTTAAGCAAAGAGGTCGAAAAGCGCACTGTTTAACGAAGCAGATGAACATAAATATATACGCACACACACACATACACACACACATGCATGCGAAGAAGTTCACTCAGATTTAGAATGCAACAGACGCCGGTTGGACCAGCTTTTAGCGAGAGGGAGAGAGAGTGAGTGCTGGATCTTTGGCTCTCTTTGGCTGCTCTCACTAACACACACTCGTAAGATCAGCTGCTGCGCATGCTTTCCCTCTCTCTCACACACACACACACAATTGCTTTCGCTGTCGTTTCATGCGTTTTTTCAACTTTTGATTTGATGCTATCTTTTTATGTTGTTGTTGATCTTTCATTTAACAAGCTTCTGTTCATTTTTCTAAGGCTCTTCCCACTCTCTTCTTTCATTTAATTATTTGTGTGTTTGTTTGTTTACTTTGTATGCTATGCTTGACACACAATGGTGGTCAAAAATATTTAAACCGCAAATGCAGGCGGAGGCAACAAAATTAGTTGCGAACATTTCTATTTTGCTTAGTTTTTTTTATTTTATTTTTGCTCTATGCGTCAGTGTCTAAATTGAAATGTACATTTACATACATGCACACATAGATATGTTATTCCACTAAACGCTAATGTAACCATTATTTTTAACATTATTATGTTGTGTGTGTGAGAGAGAGAGACACATCATCTGATGCAAATACCATGAACTACTGACATTTAGGTCCGAGTTTTTACTAATGCCGCTGTTAATGTTTATTTGACATTGACAACTCTGTTAATGTTTGTGAGCAGCCACTTAAATTGACATGCACTCCATGCAATGGCAACATTGATGAGAACAGCAGAAAAAGCCGCTGTAGAAAAATAAGGAAAAGTAGGTCATTAACAAACTCATGCTTATACATAGTTATGTATATATATATCTATGTACACGTACATGTACATATATGTATATATATATATATATATATATATTATTGATATATATATATATATATATATAGATATATATACGTGTGTATACGGTCAGCGCATGCGAAAACCAACGACTCAGCAAGTGAACTGCGCTTTGCTGATGCTGTTGTTGTTGTTATTGACTGCAATGGGCTTATGTAAGCCAAATGGATGCACATAAGTCGTACCTATTTATATGTGTATGTGTACATACACATAGAATACATATGCACATGCACATACACATAGGCAATATATCCTAAAGGACGTAGAAGAAAACACCCACGTTTTTTGTCCACACATTTAATAGTATGTATGTGAGTGTGGGTGTATGTATGTGTGTATATATTTATATGTGTGCGTGGGCACAAGGAGCATTAATAGCCAGAGCAGCAGAAAAGCGCACACAACACAAACGCCTACATTGTGTGCTTGTGCTTTGCGACTGTAGGTGGAGCCACACAGTCGGCAGAAAAGGATTATGCTGCGACCGACAGACAGACAGGCGGACCAACAGTAGCAACATTACATAATTTTGCAATTTTGCATAGAACAGACATGCACACACACACACACACACGCACACACATACACACATACACACAGACAGGCACACAGCAACATAGATTGTGTATGTGTGTGTGGGAGTACGTTCCATTCATTAACAGTTACAAAAGTTACAGCAGAAATAAAGGTGGGGGGAGATGGGCGGTGGGCTGCAGAGAAGAAGTAGCAACTACACGATAAATGTAGGCTAACGCAAGCGTCGCGTCGACAGCGATAGCATTGCATAAATGTCAAAGTGAAGTGAAGCGGCGAACAACGGGACATTAGGGGGATTTGGGGGTGAGTGAAGGGGGGAAGTGGAATAGTTAGCACAAAAGCGAAAATGTGAAGAAAAAGCATGTGCGCTGCTGCAAAAGGAAATGTCAACGTGCATTGATTTTTTTTTATTGTTGGCCGTCTTTTATTCCGCCTGTCCTTCTTCTCGTTTTTTTGGGGCGTAAGTATTTATTGTATTTGTTTGTGTGTCGTAGCATTTGCAGGGGGCGGAAGCGTGGGGGGGGGGGGGGGGGGGGGCGAAAAGCCGATAGATAAAAGGAAGCAGAGCCGAGCGCAATGAACGACGCGCAGCCAGAGCCAAAGAGAGAGAGCGAGAGAGAGAGAGAGAGAGAGATGTGTAAAGTGGAAGGGAGAGAGAGAAGAGCAAGTATTTGTTGAAAATTACTTCTGTTGCTGTTGTTTCTTTTTTTTTTTTGGAAGTGAGTTTATTGCACTCGAAGAACTTCAAGTAACCCAGTCAAAGCCAACATGCTTAATAATGGAATTTTGTATGTGCTTAATGAAATGAGCATTTTTTTTTTATTTATTTTCATAATGTATGTGTATGTGTATGGGAATGTGTGTGTGTGTGTGTATGTAGCAGGGGAATTTATTGATAGCCACCTGCTCGCACGCCCACCCACCCACTGACCGACACCGATAGCGACCAGCACAAAAAAAATAAAAGAAAAAAAAAACGAGGAATGCTGCTTCATTGATTATTCACCAAAATTGAACACACTCACACACACACATACACACATATGTATGCGGACAAAGCGAGTGAGAGACAGCGTGCATAGAAGAAGCTCTCTCAGTATTACACACACTGACACACACACACACATACGCATACAGAGAGCATTCGCGCAAAAATATGGATTTTCTTGCTATTGTATTTTTGTGTATTGTGTTGAGAGTTAGAATTTTGAATTGCTGATGATGATGACCAGCACACACTTACTTGCCCACGAAATTCTCCAGCACGGAACTCTTGCCAGCCGACTGTCCACCAACGACAGCAATCTGGGGCAAATCCAATTGCATGTGCACCCCAAGCGAGGTGAATGCATCCTGCAGCTTATTGACGATCGGTATTAAATTATCCATGTTGCAAGGAGGTTTTTTTTTTGTTGTCTGTCAACAGAGGTTGTGCTCTTCTTCTTTTTGCTCTCTTTGAACAAGATCGCACAAGTTTTATTTTAGTTACGTTTGTTAACAGTTAATCGCTGTTACTGTTACTGCGAACGAGCGAGAGAGAGAACACGAAGAACACAGCGCTTAGCTGTGACGCTCACGCCTACGCCTCAGCCTCTGTGGCCGCTGTTCGATGTTTGCTGCTGCTTGCTGGCTGCAGCTTTTGTTACGTTTTTAGTTATCAAATTTGATGGGTGATGTGAATGTTTCCTTTTTCCTTTTCTCTCTTGCTCTCACTTCTTTTACAAATCACGCACACACACACGCATACACGAACGAACGCTATATTCTTCCTCTCTCTGCCGACACCAACAAACACTGCCACTTGTGTTTTAGTTGTTGTTGTTGCTGCTGCTGCTACTGCTGCTGTTTGTATTGTGTATTAAAATAAAGAAAAATTAACTGCGTAAGTCGCGCGCAAAGAACACCACTATTATATATATATATAAAACAAAAAAAAAAAAAAACAATAAGAAAACGACACACACAAATATATATCAGCAAAAAAAAAATCTTATAAGAATCCAGCCCAGGCACAAAAACACGCACGCACACACAGAGACACACACACACAGAGACGGACAGAACACGTTAACTCGACGGCATCGATACGCCACAAGCCAGCGCGTAACGTAAGCGTGCCTTTGCTTTTGCTTCTGCTGTTCTTCTGTGGCTCTGCCTGTGACTGCTTTTGCCTCTGCTGCTGCCGATGACGACGACGACGCGTTGGGGCGGGTTTTAATGTTGCTGCGCTCTTGCATATGATTTTTGTGTGTCT
>JAWNKZ010000254.1:6902500-7062500 GCA_035041615.1 Drosophila anomalipes
GAGCGTCGTTAGACAAGCAGAATTGGCCAAGGCAACCAACAACATTAACAATAAGTCCAATACACAAAGACAAAGCTTATGTTGCTGTGAATGTAAATTACTGCTCCGCTTCCCAAGTCAAACACACACGCACACACACATAAGTAATGAGATATGTGTGTGCTGTGCGCGCAGGCGCAAAGTGGCTGCGTTTGTTTATGGCCCTCGCTGCTGCTTCTCAGCTGTTCGCAGCGTTGTCATGTTTACGTCTTATACTATATATATATTTATATATATATACATCTAAAATGTTTACATATATTTTCAATTTATTTTTAAAGAAGTAAAGAAGATGCACAGCAAAAATAGGCGATTTTATGTAGACTAATTTATTTAAATCCTATTGTACAGGTTATCTGTTAGTCGGGCATTAACGAAAAAATTTAACATTTGTTATTTTTACATTTGTATACCTGTTGCTCAGCAACACACACACACACACACGCACACAAACGCATATGCAGCGGCAGCGTCTAAAGAGAAAACACGCAAAGCAAAACGGGCAACAAGCAAAGCCAAAGCAAAAACCAAACCAAATAAAAGTTGCTGTGTGTGTGTGTGTGTGTGTGTGTGTGTGTGTATGTGTTGTGTGTGTAAGATTGCCCCGCAACGGGTTTGTTGGCCCTAACATCGACTCTTTGGCTCTTCGACATTTTCACAACGTCACAAGCCAAGAAGCTGCGCAGTCGCACAATTTAAGTTAAGTCCCCTCCCACCCACATGCACAGAAAACAGCAAAAGAAATAAGCCAAAAAATAAAGAAAAAAAAAATAGAAACTACTGAAACTGAGTGAGAAGTGCCCCGAATTACAAGCTGGCTTAAAAAGTGACAGTAAACAGTAAAGGCAGCCAATAATAATAACAATAACAAATATAGAACAAAGCTTCTACATCGTCGTCATCATCATCATCATCATCATCATCATCATCACGGTCATCATCATCTATAAATGACGCCAGCAGCTGTTGAGGATGGGCGTGAAAAATGCGGCAGCGTCTACACTTGGAACTGTGCTGGCGAACTCTATGGCATCGAGTGTGAGCTGTGCGAGGAGCGACCCCTTTGTGCACTCGATGAGTTTGCCGAGCATATGGAGCTGTGGCACTCCGACTGGCAACAGGCACCGGAGGATGAGCTTATGCAGGAGGTCCTCGCCGAACAGTCCAGCAGCAACTGCGAGGTCAATGAACTCAAACAGCAGCTGGTTCAAGAGCTCAACTCACTCGATAAACAGCAACAGCAGCCACAGCAGCAGCCACAGCAGCAGCCACAGCTGATGGACACATTTCAACTGAACGATCAAGTTCAGTTCAATGCGGATGTAAGTAGCACTGCTGAAGATACCCTGTACAAAATAAATGGAACAAATGCAAAAAACGCAAATAGCTGCGAAACTTAAGTTTGAACTTCTTAAAATTTGTGGAGAGCTGCTGCAATATCTATATATAGGATATATATAATATATATCTATATATATATATATATTATATGTCGAAAAAAGAGTAGGTTTTTGTTTGTTTTGTTTTATTCAAGCTTTTTCTTTTGTTTTTTTTTTACTCATTTGTGTGTTTTAAGGTTGTTAAGATTTAAAAATTATGCAAATAGTATTAATAATAATGATTTCAAGAATATCTAATTTTTATTATCGTTACGTCATTGCAAACACTCAAAAAATTCGTAGAGTTAAATTAATTTCGAATTCGATCTGATATTTTTTAACATGCTTTTCCCCTAAACTAATTAAATTGATTCATGATTTGAAAATTAATTTGTGTTTTTTTTCAGGTTATAATATATAATATAATAATAAATAAGTAAAATTAAAGTTCCTATAAACTATAATTTTAACTCTTTAAAGATTAGACTAAAAACCAAATGAATTTAAATGTCAAACTTAAGTTGAATTCAAGACAATATTATTATTTTTTTTTCGCACTTTTAACAATAACTTAAAAGAAAAAAATAATTTTTGATATGAAGTAATTTTTTTTGTATTATTAATTTTTGAGTTTCTCTTTAATATATTTATATATTCTATTTTATATATATATTCAAGACAATATTATTATATTTTTTCTTTCGCACTTTTAACAATAACTTAAAAGAAGAAAATAATTTTTGATATGAAGTAATTTTTTTTTTATTATTATTTTTGGGTTTCTCTTTAATATATTTATATACTCTATTTTATATATATATATTTTTTTTTAGAGTGTGGAAACGGCAGCGAAGCTGACGACGGAGCATGTGCAGCGGCTGATTGAGCTATATCGATCGCATCCGCGCCTGTGGGATCAATCGCATCCAGAGTTTCGGGACGTGGAGCAGTGTCGCCACTCGTGGCGTCAGATAACGGATGCGTGGAGCGCCCACTGTGGGCGTGGCTTCAGTGTGACGGATGTGCGCATCCGGATCTCAACGCTGTGCCAGCGATTCCTCAAGCAGCGTGAACGCATCGATGCCGAGGGTGATCTCGATGAGGCCGCCAAATTCGTCCATTACGATCAGTTGCGTTTCCTCTGTGAGCAGCAGGCGCTGCTGAAGCGCCAGGAGCACTTTGCCCGCGAGAATCGCAAACTGCTCGAGATCTACGAGCATTATCCAATACTCTGGCACAATGCACACAAAAGATTGCGCTGCGCCGCAACGGTGAAGAGGCGCCACGAGGCACATCGTGGCCTCCAGCTGGCGTTGCGTATGTGCGGCATTAATCTGTCCGGCTTGGCGATGCAGCGGCGACTCCAGTCGCTGAGGAAACGCTATCGCCTGGAGAAGATACGCTATCTGCACAGTGTCGTCGAGGGCAAACAATCGGAATTTGTGTCCATCTTTGAGCATTATGCCGAAATGGAGTTTCTGCACAAGCACATCGATCCCTATGTCTGTGCTGGCTGCGGCAAAATCTTTGAGAATCTGATCGGTCATCAGGCGCATGTCCAAGATAGCTGCGAGGAGCAATCACTGGCTGCAGCCGACTGCAAACAGTTGACCGAATCGGAGGCGACGCTGGGCGAGCTTATGGTGCAGCTGGAGCAGCACGAATTACAGCAGCAGCAGCAGCAGCAACAGCAACACCAGCAGCAGCAGCAGCAATCTGCCGGAGTAGAAAGCGAGCAGCTGCAGGTAGTGGAGCAAGTGGAACAGCAGCAGGAGCAGCTGGTGGCAGCTGCATCTACAACTGAGCTAGCCACGCCACTGCTGCATAGTCTAGCCGAACCGGAGGATGCGCAGCAGGAGGAGATTGAGCAGCATCCTGACAAAGAAGATCCGCACGGCAAGGAGTCCTTCTCCGAGGATAGCCTGTCGACGGGTGGACAGCTACGCATGCGCCTCAGCCTGGAGCTGACCAATAAACTGATTGAGCTCTATCAATCGCATCCAAATCTCTGGGATCCCAATCATCTGGACTATCATGCGAGGAAACAGCGACGCCAGGCCTGGCACAACATTGCCGCCCAGCTGAATACATTTGCCGGCTGTCCGGATCGGTTCAGCTGGCAGATGTTGCATCGCAAGCTCACCGACTATGTCAAGTACTATCGACGCGAACGCCAGCGAGAGGAGCTGGCGGTTGGTGGTGGTGGCGAGGGCACACGTTGGGGCTTCTACGAGGCGTTCAGCTTTATGGACGATGTGGTGCCGATAAATCGTGTGCTGCAGAAATCATTGCAGCAGCGCGACAGCAATCTGAAGATCATCCAGGTGTATCAGAGCTACGAGCAGCTGTGGTGCACCACACATCCGGATTATACGAAACGTAAGCAGCGCTTGCGGCACCTGGAATCGCTGTGCACCCGCCTGCAGGAGGAATGCAATCTGCAGATAACCGTTGAGCGTCTGAAGAGTCGTCTGATCGAGTTCCGTTGCCAGTATCGTCAGTGCAAGGAGGCACGCCAGGCGGCGCTGCAGCGCAACAATGCCAACTGGCAGCCGACCTATGAGTATTATGCGGCATTGCAGTTTCTCGAACTGCACGTGTCACCCTTCAACTGTGAACGGTGCACGGCGAGCTTTAAGCGGCGCAGCGATTATCTGCGGCATCAGCGCAACGTTCACTTGGACCAGCAGCTGAATGAGTTGCAGCCGTTGCAGCGACGCCGTCGCATGCGACGTGGCACGAATGGTACAAATCCGCTGGAGCACATCTGTCACATTTGCGCAATGAAATTCTCGTTGCGCACCAGCCTCCAGGCGCATCTGCGTCGCCATTTGGGGCAGCGGACACACTGTTGCACCGACTGCCCCAAAAAGTTCTTCAATTCGACATCGTTGCGGGTGCATCAGCGCAGCCATACCAAAGAGTTGCCGTATGTGTGCGAGCATTGTGCCCGGGGCTTTGTCAATGCCAGCAAACTGAATCAGCATGTTAAGCGGCATACGGAGAAACGGGATTATCCGTGCACGCGCTGCGACAAGGCGTTCTATACGGCACACGAGCGAGATCGCCACTTGCGCGCCCATCTCAATATTAGGGACAAGGTGTGTCCGTATTGCAGTCGGGCCTTTGTCGTTGGCAGCGCCTATTATGCCCATCTAAATTTGCATCGGGGCGAGAAGCGTTATGGCTGTGCCGCATGTGGCAAGCGATTCGCTCAGTATGCGGGTCTCTATAAGCATCGCAAGCGCTGCACAATCGCCCAGCTGCAGGAGAAATGATAACACTCACATTCACTCAGAAAAAAACACCCACATTTTCTTCACGTGTAGCTAGTGCAATTTTGTTATTTCCAATTGGATAGTTTTCGTTTTAGTTTTACTCATTTCAGGCATTCATTTGCATAAAATTAATGATGTTTTAATTACAAATTATATATTTGTATATATCGCATCAGCAATATTTTTAGCTATTTTATTATTTTCTGTTTGTTTTCGTTTTCGTTTTGTTTTTGTTAAGTACTCATTTAATTGTTTGTGATTCATTCAATCGATCAATTCGTTTACTATTTTATTTATCTCTCTGAGTACTGATTTATTCAATTGTATTCGTTTGTGATTCATGTATAAATAAATATATACAAACTCCATCAAATCTATGCTTTGTATTTAATATTTTAGCTTAAGTCTTAATCACTTATTCCATCATCGGTTTATTCATTTGTATTCATATATACAAATTATGAGCAAACAAAAACTTGGGAATCTTTATCATTTTCTCTTTTTTATATTCATAGAATCATTCTGACAATCAATAATTCTAAATTAGTTAACGAATTTCTCGAAATGGGTTTCTCTAGTTCCCTTTTTTTGGTTCCTCTTTTGGGTCGCATTCTTAAACGTTTTATTGACTGTTGTTGTTAATATTATCAGAGATAATCAGACACTATTTAATCAATTTCTCATTTATTTACTTTCACTCAAATAATAAGCAGCAACATATTTGTATTTTTAAGTTTTTTTTTTATATATATTGTTTTATAAGAACTTATGTTGCCATTGTACTTGATACAATTGTTAAAGGGTTAAAAGGCTGTGGGGAGTGAAAAAAATGTTCTAAAAGATGTTTGCTTTTCAGCTTGGTTGGATTGGTTTAGTTGGATTTGGCGAATCGCTTGAGCTGCCGCAGTCGATAGATATCGTTGGTGGGCGGCGCCGTTGTCTGCAGCTCATCGTCGCTATCATCGCCGCCGGGGAGCAGGCGACGTCGGCGCGGCGCCATTGCCGTAACGCTATGCTGCACGCCCGTATACGTGCTCGTGTCCACAATCCAGTGCACCGACTTGGCCAAATCGAATATCTTCAGCGTCAGATCGTTGTCACCATTCGGTTGGGGTGCAGCTGCAAATGGCAAATACGGATTAAATTGGGCTTGACAATGAATTTCATTTTCTGCTTATTGCTATATGAACATAACTTAAATATATACAAGGAAAAAAATGGGGCAAGTTATGAAAAGTTAAGTGTCAATATTACAGAATGACTTAGCAAGATAAGCAAGTATTTTTGCTTGAATACGTTTTAAAATTGCCAAAATCTGACAATACTCTCTCTCTCTCTCTCTCTGTGGCATGGGTATAATACCAATGTGTATATAGACTTATAGTCTCTAAAATTGATCTAATGGGTGCAGAAATGTTTTCTACTATCGGGCATATGGCACAATCTCTAAGCATAATGATTAAATTTGTTGGAAAACATACACTCGGGCAGATTCAGACGCATAAAGATGTCAAAGAGCAGCTCTACGCTGACAAACGGTCCACGGAAGCTATTTGGTGGTGGCAGGGCGGCGCATAGAGCGGCCAGGGCAGGTGGCTGCGGAAAGACACCGCCGGCGAGCGGATGGGCGCCAGGATGTGCGCAGGAGCGCGGCTTAAATGGTATCATCTGTGAAAAATCGGGTCGCGGCAGCGGCTGTGTCGCCTCCCCATCTCCGTCGGCATCGCCACTGTTGTGACTATTTGCACCGCTGCCGACACCGCTCGTCTTATTCAAAATGATGCCAACGTTCTAAAAAATACAAAATAAATTATTCGTTAATTGAGTTTGATTGTCAAATAGATTAACGATTGAAACATTTACCTCTGCATAGCCAATGGACTTGAGCTCGGTGCTGGTGCAGGGATACATGTCCAGGAACTTGTAGCGATCCACGAGCTGTGCCGTTTCCTTGCCCTCGTACTCTTTTAGCTGCCAAATATATTATATTTATATTAATAGGATGTATTTGGAATTAGTCACATAATTGTACAACGTAGCAGCTAAAGTGAGGCTAATACTAATTTAGAGAATGCTACTATTAAAAACTTTTCAAGTGACTGCGTACTGAATTAGTTATCCAATTAATTTCGGTTTAGATCGGTTTTTAAAATCGTCATAAGAACATTTGGGAATTCCAAGCTATCATCGAGCTGAGTTTGATAGGTTGATTTGAACTGAGGAGATGGTTGTACTCACATTTTCAAAGACCGCACTACGTCGTCGCTCCACTTTCAGAATACTGGACAAATCGCCAATGTTGGACTCGAACTCAAGGAAACGATTCCATACCTCCACGCTCTTGTGCGGCGATAAGCCACCGGAGCTAAGGACACGCTCGAAGAGCACTCGCGTATTGTTATCCTCATTCAAATGGGAGAGATAATCAATATAACACATGACATATTCGGGACTGCCACCGAAACGCTTCAGCCCAAGCTCAAAGATGCGAAATGCGATCTCCTTGTCCTTGGAACAGTAATACTCCATCAATGCGGCCGCCACAAAAATATGATACCGTGAACGCACATCCTCGCGTGCCTTCTTGAAAATGCCACGTGCCGATTTGATGCCCTCAGCGCGACGGGCGAATTTCATGTACTGCACATAAACCTGAACAAAAAAAAAAAAAGAAGAATTTATTAAAGTATACAAGCTATCTATGACTGACTGCGATTGCTTACCAGGGTGGGATCAATGTCGGGCAACGTGAGCAGCTTGTTGTACATGCTGTGGACCTTTTCGTACTTGAGACGACCCTCCTCGAAGTCCGCGTAGGCGAAATAGAGCAGCGCATTCCGATTCAGTACACCATTGATGGAACGCTCCAAAATGTTGGCGCATTCGTCTGCAAAGATTTTCGCCGCTTGCACATCCTGCGTGTGGAGAGGGGCGAGTGTAAACGAATTGTGTTAGTTTAATTGAGAGTGGCAAGTTTGATAGTTGTTTGAGTATTTTTAAGTGATCGTTGGCGGGTCGAGTAAAACGCGTGCGGCCAATGCCAAAGGCAACGCGGCAAGTGGAGTCACTCTTCTGTTTATTTTTTATTTTTTGCAGCTGCCACGTGCCGTGTTACTCAAGGGGCGACACTTCACAATATAGCAACAAGAGACAGAATTTTTGGTTGTTTTTTTGCTGGCATAGATGATTTTCTATTTGCAACAACTGCAGCAGCTGTTTGTTTAGTTTTCGTTTGTTTGTTTTGTTTTGTTTTTTTGTAATTCGACTACGCACGCCTTTCTCGGTGAGAGCGCGCGCACTGGTGTCCAGAAATTGGGATGCCTGATGCCAGACAGCCGGATGATGTGTAAGCACCAGCAGGCACTGCTCTGTGGCAAACATGACGCGACGTGTGACCAGCGCCGTATCCTCGGTGCGCAATGGGTTCGATTTCTCGTAGGTGATGAAACGCTTCCATAGCTCCACCTGTTTGGTCTCCTCTTTGGTCAGCGTCGGCGGCACAGCGGGCAGATTACGATTTAGGCCCTTCGTATGATACTCCAGCTCCTTGGCCACGCGACGTGCATTCATATAGTCCCTATAAACAAATATATATCAATCAGTATCCAATATGTGTTCTGCTTATTAGAATAGAAATAATTCATGTTAAGGATAAAGTGTAACAATGGGCATAAAAATTAAAGGCAATGATACGCACTTGGAACGCTCCAGACTCATTTTCTCCGAGATGATGGGATTGATGTTCTGCTCAAAGGCAATATAATCCTTCCATAGTTGCTCAATGCCCACAATGGGAGTGATGACCGCCTTTTGGTAGACGCGTCGAACGGCGGTTATCTTTTGATTCTCCGCATAGTTACCAACGGCCTCAACGCCGCGCAAGAAATAAATGTAATCCTGCCAAATGCTAAATGAATGCAAATCCATGCCAATCTTTTCCAGTGCAAAATCATATGCCTGCGCCATCTTCTCTCTATGCACATGGAATACATTAAAGCTTAGTATGTAATGTAATTCAAATTAGTTATGGCTTTGCGTACTTATGTGTGCTTAGGCCGGCTTTGGTCTCCTTCACATACGTTAAATATAGCTTCCACAGGTCAATGTTGAGAATTTTGACCAGACAACGCTGAAAGAGCTTCTCGACACGCTCATAGTATCGACTGCGCATCTCCATCTCAATGTACAGCTTCCAGTAGCGGGCCGTTGTTGGAAACACATTCACCAAAGATTCGTAAAGACTTCGCACCTCGTGAATGGGTCGCGTTTGCGCCTCGCGCAACATTACCGACCACGACTCGATGTCATAGGGACGCAGCTCGACGACCTGTTGGGCGCGCACCAAACGCTCCATGCCCCATTCCTGTATATAGCACAATTTGCATTTTAGTTAAAGCACTTATTGACATTTTACTACTACGCAACTTACTATATCAATTTTAATTAGATCCCGGGCCGATGTCATTGCGCTGGTTGGCGTTGCCGGCACCAAAGGCGTTTTATTCATTGATTCGGCCGTTGTGACGGTTTTGGGCACTTATTAGTGCAGCACTTTTCTCAAATGTTAAATCACAAAAAAAAACACCAGCAATAAAAATCGGAAATCAATTTAATATTCCATATTTCATTTGCTAGAAAATTATCAAAGCTGTCTGCAATAAATAAAATGCGGCTTGATAAATTAACAGTGCTGTGCAGTAGTTTTCAGAACTAGTTCACACTTGGGAGCAGGTTCACAGTTCATACGAACTGTGCCAACTATCGATTAACTTCCGATTGGGATGTAGAACAGGATGAATTTAAAAATTGCATTCTGAGTGTTCCGATAGGAATAATTTTAATATACCATTTTTTTATATCAATACATCTAACGTATGTTGATAAGTGCATATAAGAAGAAATAATACATAAGATCACACAATAAAGTTTTCCAATACTTCGATAGCATCGTTCAAATTATCTTTGATATAGATTCACCGATAGGTTTTATTTCACTTTCAAAATGTATAAGCTGTAATTAATATGATAGTATAATAGTTTATCAAACTAATTCAAATACAACTAAAACCGGATTTTTCTAATTCATTTTTGCGCTACTTTACCTTTTAAATATTTTACAAAATCAGCTTATTTGTCCACTATTGGGGTCTTACAGCAGCTTGTTGCGTTTGCAATGTGGCGGTAACAGCAGGCTGACGTTACAAGATATATCGTGACATGTTGGAGATTTATCGATATATAACCACAAGTGTATAAGTTTACAATACATCGAAAAAATATCAAATAACAAAACGAAACGAAACAATCAAGCGTGGCAATCAACCGAAACGAAACGCATTTACAAGCAGACATGTTTAAAAACAAATAAAAATATATAAATAACGTAAATTTGGCGTAGTAATCTCACGTGAAAGATGGCGATGAGCTCAACGTTATAAAAAAATCATTGTGCACTAATTGCAAGTGACAGTTTTAACTGCCAAAAAGGAGAGAGAGAGTGTGTGCAAAGAGTAGACACACACATACGCATACACTTGAAGGAGGCGCACACAGATAGGACCAGCTGTTGTGTTGAACAACGACAAAAAGAGGTTAGCACTAGCGGTACATTTAATTGCTTGGTAAGCAATCAATACGGTTAACTTGCGCTTATTTGTTTTGCTATTGTTTTCGCTGTTGTCTCAACAAATTTCTTTTTTTTTGTTCTCATTTTTGTATTTTGAGCTTTTTAATTGAATTTAAATGAATTATTCAATGGCAATCATTGAGCATTGGTGCCAAGTCCAATCTGAGTGCGGACGCCGTCACTTTCCTGTTGATGTATTTGTGTGCCTTGTTGTCGTTGTTATTGCTTCTATATTGGTATAAGTGAGCTTATGTTTATTGTTCTTGTTCCCATCAGTACTGTTTGCCAGCGATGCGGTAGCAGTTTATTGACCGTCTATGTGAAAAAAAAAATATTAAGTGCGCACTGTGAATCTGTGCTGGTGAATGTAATTGTGTGTGTGTGTTTGTGTGTGATATGGAATAATAAGTATGTCACACGGACACACACGGTGGTAACAAACACATGGCGGCTTTTGTGTCAAAATGGAGCACAAAAACTTTTTGCTGATTGTGATTGCATACTGAGCTGAATGTGTGAGTGTGTGTGTGTGTGCTTGCGCGAGTATGCGTGTGAAAGGGAAAACTCACGTATGCATTCGCACACACACACACACACATACATTGGTGTCAGTGTCATTTGATGAAACGCGTTCATACTTGCCCTTTTTATCCGTCTCGCTGTCTCTTTCTGACCTAGTGCCACCTCCTTCCAGACACTGAGAACTTTCAACGGTCTTGTGTTTTAATAGCACATATAAAATTTTAAAGCATTAAGTGACCTACGGCTGCAGGTGTGTGGCTGTTGTCATACTGAACTGCTTGCCTACATTCAGGCGCACACATACATGTGCATACACACGCACATGCACCGTTGTTTTTATATATGTATGTGGATTGCATACATTTGCAAGCAAGTAAACACGGCAATTATTTGGAACGGCAACTGTTACGCACGCATTTGAACTCAAATGCGCACATATACACACACACATACATACGCATATAGTGATCTGTCATAAATTCAAACGCTTCGTTTTTCGAGCTGCTTCTGATAAAGAAATAATGTAAGTTTCAACAATTTTTAATTATCTATACAAAAAATATAAAAATTAAGAATTCAATAATGCTTAAAATCAATTGAGCATAATTAAGAATTTGATAATTAAAAGCATAATATAGTTAAAAGCATTAGCAAACAAAATTGTTAAACTGTAAATATTCAAAATTACTTACTTAAATAAAAAAAATATGTTTTTAAAGTACGAGTACGATTCTTCGTATGTCTATAAGTATAATTTTCGAGCGATCACTGTATACTCTGTACTGTATTCAGCAAAATTTTTTAAATTAAGATTGATATTCTTGTGTAATAATATTCATAGTTGTCTACTTTATACCGCCTCCATCCACTTTCGCGTATGCAAATTGCTTTCAGTTTTTAGTGGGTCCTCTGCACCAATTACTCGTATAATATGGCGCTGATTGGGGTGGTGCCGGGGGAACACACCTGGCTCGTCCGCTGATTGATTATCAAATCGCCTCCGAAACTTGCAAACGACAGTTCAACAATAGACCTGCCACAGTGCCACATAGGCAGCTGCAGTAATGTTCCGCTTTTTGTTCATAGCTTTTTTTTTTTTGCCTTCAACTTTTTTTGCCTTTGTTGCGAGTAAGTTTGGCTCGGGTGCAACTGTAGAAATCGCATGTCTTCCCATCGTCAAAATTTCATATTAATCATTCAATTGCATTAGTTGGACGACGACGACAATTATATATGTATATGATATGAATTTGTCCATAAAATGACAGCATATCAATATATATTTGTGTACACTCTCAAATATGTGTCATTAGCTCAACAACAGCGATAAAAAAGTGTTTCGTATGACGTTCTCGACGATAATACATTTGTACAAATAAATACAAACTAGAACTAAAAAGGTAACAAATGAAAATATTTGGTTTTAGAAGGCATTTTGCTACGCGCAAATAATAATGCAAAATTATTTCTTATTTGGTTGCTAAATAAATTTCACTCTTTTTTTTTTGTTTGAATCTATTGATTTTTGTATACCAGTTTAATGGTAACAGTTAAAGTGTCGTTAATGTTTTTGTGGGCTGTAGAAAAATAAAGAGAAAAAAAGAATGCTGTTAAAACGAATAATAAATCTTGACCAATAGGTTAATGAAGTCCCGAGGCAACTTGTACAGCTATTCAAGTACTATGTTTATGTGTATATAATGTATATATAAATATATATAACGAATCATTTGCTTTTCTTTATATTGTAATTAGCGAACTTTCGTTCGATGCTTGTCAGCTTCATAGCTCAATTTAGACGAGGCCAATCGACTAAACGCTCGAGATCTCTGAATGTTCGTCGACAAACTGTACAGATCTGAATATACATAGCTGTACATATAAACTGTATGTATGTATATATGTGTGGCATAATGCTTTCATATAGCGCAACTGAAGTACGGGACGACCTAACAATAATATTTGCTTTTTATAGCAGTTATTTGTTGACAATATTTGTTTTGCATTTGAATAACATTATTTGGCTTATTATTGCTGACGCGCCGAGCAGCAACATGCAAATGGGCCAAAAGAGTTGGAGAGAGGAGGTATGAATAGAAAGTGGAGTGGAAGGGTGAAAGGCCAGTAAGGTTGAGGTAGTGTTTGTTTGAGGTATGGAGGATGTACCAGTTACAATAGTTAACGACATGAAAACGACTAATTTGACTATTGGCAAAGGCAGAGCTGAGGACTCCCTAAACAACTGTTCATTTCTATACCCTGTACACATCGACATGCATACAACGGGTATGTTTAGTTGTATACAATTACGGAGTAGTCCTACATATATGGAGACCACAAATTTGTCATGCAAGCTCTATCATAACGATTAATATTGAGGGTCATATTTAATCTGGTAATAACTGCATTTTTGGTACTACAATTTTAGATACTTCAATTGCGCAGAAGTAAGCCAGCTAAATTGTATTCAGATCAGGTAAGGCTATAGAGTATCTGCTAGTCAGGCACTTCCAACTAGAGTGGGTCTGGCAGGAATTCGACTCCTCCAACAAATCGCTGTGTGACGTGATAACAAATAACCGCAAATTGTTGCCAGACAGAAATTCAGATTTTTGTGTTGTGCTGTATCCAATCAATGTACAAATGTTTGTACATAATTTCGAGACCCTCTCTCTCTCGCTCTCTGTCTCTCCCTCTCTGTCTCTGTCTGTCTATGAGGACCCAGAGGCTTTGTATGATTAGGTTCTCTGGGATATAAGACATCAATGTCAAGTCTGTAGTTTGCTTTGTTGCCTGAGCCCAAACGGTTTAGTTGTGCAGTTGTCGCTAAGCTTAAAGTTTAAATATTTTTCATATATACAAGTAGTATATATATATGCTTGTATATATCCATGTCCGATCTAAGTGTTGTGGGACAACCGATGCGTGTCGGCGATAAGTTTGTGCCGCGTCTCAGCGTGCGACGCATCTACAACATGAAGTGCTTTCGCCCGGAGCGCTACCAGCACGAGGTCGCCAATCATTATCGTGACTTTAAGCTGCAGCAATCCTCACTGCATCTGAACCGTCGCTACCCTCAAGGACATTCGCGTCACCATCGTCACCGTCGCCACCCACGTAGCCGCCATCGTCCCCTAGCTCCAATGCACCCATCAGCCTCCAGTGTTCAACATCGTTGTGAGCTACCCACACATGTCCACTACTTTCCCAGGTATACTCAATAATTCCAAAGTCATAATCGCTGCTTTCAATCGCCTGTTGTGTGGCAATTTTTAGATTTCGCCCATGAGTTTTATCCATATATAAAATTGCTTGAAATCCCTTTCATTATACTTAAAATATATAAATATAAATATATAATATTATATACATTTTGAAGAATTGAAACATTCTTTTTATTGGGCGATCACTGTTCAAACAATCATAAAATTAATTGAAATGGGTGTGTGTATTGGTTATGAGGTTGTGAGTGTGAAAGTGGGTGTCGTCAATATGTATATAGGTTACAGAGGGCCCTACCCCAGAACTGGTGCTATCATTGGCCAGCGGCAATATGGCTGACATGAAATTTCCGTCACATCTCCATCACCACCCCCTTCGCCACCGCCCCTTTCACAACTGACGTCAGTGACAGCGATTTGATAAGCTTTGAGCTGTGCTGTGTTGTGGACTTATCCACATTTTAATGATTGCATAGAAACATATATTAATATATGGATATATGTTATGCAAAAAGTGGGGGCAAAGTGCAAGAGGGAATATTCCCGAAGAGAGCGTCAGGTCAAATGCATTTGGCTTAATGAAATACACATAGAAGGGCAGAGAGAGGGGAAGAGCGTAATTTTCCAAATGAATATTCCTGTCACAAATACACAAAAAGAAAATATAATTTGCCTTTAAGCGTTTATTTTAAGAATTTAACGATTTGCGTTGAAGAATTTCTAGAATTTACAAGAATATCGAGAGAAAAATATCAATTATTAGTGTATTTTCTCTAGTTCTCTATGTTTTCTTGTTATGGATTCTGGGAATTCGGAAAAAAATGAATATCCTTAGCAAAAGCTAGCTAATAGAGAAGTACAATCCAATTCATTTATATTATTTTATTTAACTGTTATATCAACTATTGATTATATGAAATAAACCAGCGGGGTATTGGGCCGAGGTAACCTTTGACCGAAGGTAATACCGCTGGGAGCCCATTTCGAGTGCCACATCATCAAAAACAAAATGGAGACACTTCCGCGTCGTACCTAACCTCACTTGTTGACATTGTCCATAAGCGATAACGATAAGTAAATAACTGTTCTCTTTATTTGTTTCATTGTATGTGTGTGTGTTTTTTTTTTGGGGGGAATTGTTTGATTATTATATATTGGCGAGCCACAAGCCAAACCCCACCTATTTGGTTCTATTCTCATTCTCGTTCTTTTCTCTTTCTGCATTTTGTGTTTCATTTGTCTGTTTGTTTTGTCGTATAATATACCTGTGTGTGTATGTTGTGTGTTGTTTGTACGTGAATGGATTTGAGGTGCTTGTTTGTGCTTGTTGGTGGCATTGTTATAATTAATGTTTGCCTTCTTTCCGGCCTCGCTTTTTATGGTTGGGGCTAATTACAGATTCGGCGACACAATAACAGCAATAACATACAACGATACACTGCGTCGCATCCAGAGCGCCAAAAGCTGCGACCAACTGAAGGCGCTCGTACAGCGTCAGTTAAAATGACACAGGGGCGCCGTCAACCATTTAGCAATTAGTCAAGGGGCGGCAATAGCAACTACTACTGGAACGAGCGCGAGGGCGCGTTACAATGACGATGACGCCCATACCAGCAACAACAACATCAATACAAACACAAACAAATCGTCAGAACGACGCAGTGGTAGCAGCAGGAATTATGGTCACCGTGTGCTAAATATTAATACGACAAAGGTGGAAAACCTAGCAAAGCGTCGCATCGATCTATACGCGTACTTGCAATTGGCCAGTGGCTACTACGAACGGGGGTTGCATGCCAATATTAAGTACCTGCAATCGATAGGCCAGCGTAATGCAATAAAGCAACAGCAACATCATCAACAGCAAAAGCAGCAACAACAGAAACAGAAGCAGCGCCGTTATTCATTGGAAGCCTGGCCGCAGCAGCAAGCAGTTGATGATCCGTCGCAGCAGCAGCAGAGTCAGTTGAGCACATTTTCAAACGATTTCCAACATTGCCAGACAGGGCACGAAAACATCAACGGTAACGCCAGAACAGATGCCATACGCGTACACATAACGCCGTCAAGAAACAGCATGTGCGATTATGCAAACAGGCAGTGTAGCGACAACAATATCAATAACAAAATTAATCATATTAATAGTAGCAGCAGCAGCAGCAGTAACAGTGTCTTTACAGAAGTACCCGATCAACAGCAGCAGCAGCGCAAGCTTTATGAAATTATCGATAACTTGAGTCAATTGCGCCTGTGCGATAGCAGACTGCCGCTCATTACGCTCACCGATTATACACAACAGGTGGCGCTGTATGGCGCCAATTTTGATATTGCTGGCAATTGTCAAATGCAAATACCCAACGAAGCCAGACCACCAACATAATACAACTGAAATACTCGTACAACAATAAGTAGCAACAACAGCTAGTGCAATCAATTGCCAAACGAGAACAAACAAACAAAATAGCACAGCACAGCCCAGCACTGAACTAAGCGAAAGTGCTGCGCGTCATCGGAAATCGTTTTTATATGCAAACGGCAGACAAACAACGACCAAAGCAGAAGCAGCAACAACAATATAACAACAAAAGCCTGCTACAGCTAATAACGGGCTAGAACACAAAGATAAAACGGATTTTGAACCAAACTATTGCGTATTTGGCGTCGCGTTCGAACAATGGTTGCGGCTGCTGCCGACGTACAAGTTACAGCAACAACAGCAGCGACGTTAGCAGCGACAGCGGCAACGACAACTTTAACGAGCGGCAGCATTCAATTTGCCGCATTAACGGCCGCCAGTGCTAGCGATTCACAAGCATCGACATCTAATCTAAATAAAAATAATAACAACAGCAACACCAACACCACCAGCAGCATCAGCAGCAATAATATTGATAAGCAAGACTGCATCAGCAGTACGAGCAGCAGCAGCAGCAATAGTAAAAACAACAACAACATGTCAGATGTAACCATTGAAGCAGCAGGTGCCGACGATGCAACAACAGCAACAACAGCAACAAAAACAACAACAACCGTAGCAACAGCAACAGTTGCAGCAACAACAACAACAGCAACAACAGCAGGTGTAGTAGTTGCAGCGGTGCCAACAAAAAGTGCCGTTAGTCAGCGGAATGTGGACATTAAAATTGAAAAGACCAGCAACATGGAGGCTGCGACCAAGCAGTTGACCAAAAAGGTGCTCAAGCTCGATTTAGGCGCCAAGAATTTGGACGAATATTCGCTGAAGTCACCAAAGTCACCCATAGCAGGTGAGTGTCAAAAGAAAAGAAGATTAATAATCTCAAATCGAGATACATTCAGATTCAAGGCTTTTTACTTTACTGCGAAATGCTATGCCTTTTTAATCACATTTATGTAATATCTATCAAAATTGTTTTCTCGAAGCTTCATTTCTGCTATAGTTGATTCTGTTCTTATTAATGTTGCGTGTGCCTTAAGGTCTCAAGTGTCATTTCGTTTCAATTGATTTTACCATGAAATTTGACACAGACGCGCACAAACACACAACACACACACACACACACACACACACACACACACACACACACACACACACACATACACACACACAGAGGCATAAACACAATTGATATTTTGTTTCTATCTGGCCACAAAAGCCGCATACGGAACCCAATCTAAGAAACGTTCGTAAACATAAGTTTCGATTGGGTTTATGGGGCTAACGCTGATTGCACCACGAGATCCCGGAACATATAGACTGTGCAATACCAATTAAAAAAATTCATAAAATGTATAGTATGTGTGATCTTCTCAAGTGAAGTATTTGCCCGAATATATTCTCAAATTTATTTGAATTCCCAACTAACTTGCTTTTAATTGTCACCCTGCAGGAAATCAATAAAAATCACAAATCGATATTAAATTTAAGCTCCCTTCTTTGATAGATTGTTAAACACACACAAGTTGAATGTGGCTTCTCCTTTCACTTTTCACTTTTTTAATACATCATCAAGTCGATCAAAACATATAGTTTTCTGTGTGGGCAATTCCTTGACTGTTAGGAGCATATGTTAAAAAATATCTGTCGATCTGGCTACAGGGTATCTGACAGTCGGGCCCCTTCATGGTCGATAGCAATTACGTTCGATTTGCCTTATCGCCGCATGTGTGTCTTGTTTATTTTGATTTGTTTCATTTGTTTTTATATATATATATATTTTTTTTATTGTACATTTATTAATTGTGTATTTAAATTAACAGCACGTCTGCCGCATCAAACATCATTGACGTCATCGGTGGACGTTGAGGATCGCAAGACTTTACGAGAGGCCTTATATCAGGGTATATTTCATCGTCATCGCCGCACCATTTTCGCCGTGGGTAGTTTTCTCCGCATGCTCCGCAGTCGTAATTCCCAATATAACACCATACGCAGCTCCTCGGAGGGCGAGGATATCGATGAGGTTAGATAAGAATAGAATACATCTATGTTGTAGATGCTATCTATCATATGTGCTAGACAACACAACATAACAATACATCACGAATATTCTCTATGACAAAAAAAAAAAACCACAACAACGAAAATTTTGATATATTTTGCAGATGTAGTTTTTTTTTTTTTTTTTTTTTTAATGGAGCATAGTATAATATTGTTGTTTGTTGTGGTTTTCCCATAAATATAAATTTTTTTTTCTTGTTATGTTTGGTATGATTTGAGGGGGGATTTGTGGGCAGACTGATCCAATATTGAAACAGGCAGTATGTTGTTTTTGTTAAGCATACCCTTAGTATCTGTAGTATAGCACATTGTATAGATCTTTAAAATCATTGCATGTCCCTGTAAATGTATATGTATTGGTATATATCATCTGTGGCTCTGTTTAAAGTTTAAGCACACACATACATACATACAATCTCATTTATTGTCATGTTAAGCTGACGTATAAACGTAGCAATATATGTATACTGAGATATTAAGAAAGAAATTAAATGAAAGTCGAACTTTTTCAACTAGAATTAATGAATCGGAGTCTACATCGAAACGGTCCAAAATGTCAATTTCGATGTACGATTCTCGTTTGTTTTAGTTCGAGTTTGAGAAGTTCGACTGCATTTGAATTCCAAATAACGAAGGCAGCCCAAAAGCCCCAACAAAGCAACCATAAGACTAGCCACAATGTTGTGTTTAGCATTTAGTAGAGAGGAATATCGTGAGAAATACCAAGAGAAATTGAGAATTCGCCAGAGCCATATTAAGTTGCACTAGAGCTTAAGCCGACTGTTAATTTGGACACATTTATTTGTATTTCACCCAGCAATGCATTCCAACAAAAGAGCTTAGATCTGTTTAAACATACTACACACATTCCCTCCCTCCTCCAATCTCTATCTCTCTCTTTCTCTCTCTCTCTTATTCTCACTCTCACACTCTCAATCTTCTTCTTCTATTACTCCCCCTCCACACTGTGCTAGCAAATCTGAAAGACGCCTTATCTATATAAACAAAAAAAAAAAAAAAAACAAAAGAGAAATTATAATAAAAATAAACCTAGTGTTAAAAGCCTTTTTCTTATATAAGCTAATTGTGAACCCAAGCTTAATGAAGCATGAATATCTTTGTACTATATAGTATTCGTGTAGTACTCTAAAACTGTTTAACTGTAAATCTGTGTAAACTGAAATCTATATAAATTCGCTGAACATTGATGTTGTTCTTTCGAAACCTTTGCAGAGAGTTTCATCAGAAAGCGAGAAAGAAAAAAAAAACCAAAAACCCATATATATAAGTTAGTTTGACATCATGTCCGTCTGCTTATTTCGATATATATATATGTATGTATATAAACGTATGTCAGTCTTATACCCACCATTGAATCAATCGCTTCTTAACAATTTCAATGAGATATATATCTTGAAATTTAAAAATCTCTTATTAACTTTTCGATCTTATGATAATAGTTTTCCGACTATACTCATCCAATGTATTTAACATATTTTGATAATAACATTTAACGCTTATTATGTACAAATTCAATCAACCGACCGCTTAATAGGAACCCAGTTTTCAGTTAAGCCATACTAAATATAGATATTTCCTTGGAGACCCAGTTCTATTTCATATAGCTGCCATAGCAAGTCAATGGAGAACATGTTTAGATTTTATGAATATCTTGACCAAACTTTATGCCTTATACAATATGACCAAATTTTATTATATAGCTAATATAGGATCGATCGAAGTGTTCATTTTGTATTTATTTTTTTATTATTGATTGATTGATTTCTTGAATAAAGTCATCAAGCGAGACTTACTATGCCTTTTACAATTTATTCAAAACTGATCCAAACATGATTCGGACAACTATAATTGATTTTGTTAGTCCTCTGCAAGTGTATTAAAACTTCGGCATGCCGTTGTGAGCTTTTCATTTCTATTGTTTTCCCAGTTTTATTTGTTTTCTTTTGGTATGCTTAAAGTCGGTTTTCATTGCAAAGGGAACAAAAATCTTGTAAAATGTAACGTTTTTTTAATGCAACAATTTGATATACACACAATAAGCGCAAATTATATAAATATAATACATATGTATAAAAAAAAGTCTAGTTATAATTAAAACATACACAGAAACTAATGTATACCTCTTGATTTTCAGTAAACACGCTATATACATATAAGTATGATTGTATACATTACTTAATATATATGTGTATATACTTATGTGTATATATATATATATATATATATATATATATATATATATATATATATATATACATATATACATATGTGTTCTAGAGCATTTTTGTTTAGTGCTAGAGAACTAATATTTAAAAATTTTGTACAGCGATATACCCGAAATGTATGTATGTATACCCTATGTGTATTGGCTAAAAAATTACAACAACAAAAAAACAACAACAAAAAAAGGAAAGAAAAACAAAAACGTTCATGACACAAAAACCAAAAATGTTGAAAATTGTTTGGTAGTTAAATTTAATATGCTACATATAATATATGTATTTAATTATTACTAAATGCATACATATTGATTACTGATACGTTTTTTATTTTTTTTTTATATTTAAATAAAAATCAATAGAAATTCAATTTAATGCACATTTTTGCGTGCGCTTTTTCAACTTTTTGCAGTTTCTCAAGGCGCGTAAACTTTTTAAATTCCCGCATCTCTTCGATCGCTAAGGGGAAACCACAGCAACTAAATATTGAATGAATTGAGAGCTCCTTCAAATGAAATTTGTATTTAAAGTCATATATTATATATATCATCATATATATATATATATATATATAGATATATATATAATTACCTATATATATTTGTTGTAACTGAAACGTAATAAATGATTAAATCAGCCAAATAACCCTTGCGGCCTCCACCAATTCGCATTTGGCAGCGTGAAAATTGGCAATGTCATTGGGGCTCCAAGGAAGCCAGCATTGCTCATTTGGCTCAGAGCAACAAGGAACTGTGGAATTGTAAAATAGTTCATTTAATTACCTCACTCGTATTATCATATGTTAATATTATTATGAAGAGGCTTCATGCACTGCGACCTGCCTCCTTCTGAGTTGAAGGGTTCTGTGGCCTTCGAGTTTACACGTGTTTCCTGGCTAATACGACATAATATGCTATAATGTGCTTTGAAGATTCTATCTCATTATCACAAAATTGGCAGAGTTCGCTACTGACTATATCTAGTTGAGCTAAGTGTCCTGTCAAGAGATCGGTAAGTATTCTAAGTAAAGAAGATAAGATAAGAAGAAGATAATATTGTGTATATTTCGTATAAACATTTTCTCAACACCGATGATTAGCTGCAATATTTTAATGTACTGCAAAATATTTTTCAGTTTTAGAATATTTAACGAGTTGATAAACTATGACTGACAATTTGATTAATTCAACTTTAGATGTGTTTGTTAAATATGCCAGGAAGAAGACAAAAACTAACCAAGCTGACTCAAACGGGTCAATATATGGAAGTATGGTAAGTCAGGAACCTCGCTAGGAACATGGAGCAAAAACTTACTCGAAGTGAACCACTAACCTGCTGCGGATTAGGGGAAATCACATAGCTGCCGTCATCGACGGCCTTCTGGATGGTGGCGCGTATTTTGGCCGCCTCTTGAAGATTTCGTGACGTCACACTGACTCTAGCAGCCTGAGACGATGGCACTAAATCGGGTCGCGTTAGCCAGGTGGGCTGCACCACCTGACGACTTGGCCTAGAAGTGGACGAAGCTGCTGCCGCAACCCAGGAGAAACAGCACATGCAAATGCAGATGCAGACAGAGATGTGGATGGTGGACCGCTGAGACATGTTGTTGTGTGACGCTGCACTCAAAGAGTGTTTTGTGAAAATGCGTGCAACGCTGAAGACAAACAAATTCATGCGAATTTTGATGGGGAAATAGAATAATTCTTGCCATTTATTTTAATCTGGGCAGTTAATCGCACGCTGAAACGTGCCCCAAGTGCGACAAGACACACATTGGGGTTTTGGAATACGATGGTTAGGGGTAACACAATTACACAATTTTGACATGTGTATCATTTTTACTTTACAATTTAAGATAAACTAGTTGTGTGTGTGTGTGTGTGTGTGTGTGTATGTGCACGACAGCAGAGAGAGGCAGGTTGGGGAGCGAGTGTGTGTGTGTGTGTATGTGTATTGCTACGCGCATCAGTTTTGTGTATTATTAATCGACTGCTCGTCGTGGGGATCAATTGGTTCCTCTTTGATATGCACATCATCATCCTCCTGATCCTCCTTGCTATTCTCGTGCAACAGAACATATTCTCGAGAACTGAAGCCAAACTTGATGACATCCTTCTCCATCAGCTCAAAGTATTTGCGTCCATCGATCTTTTTGTTATTGAGAAACGTGCCATTTGCCGATTCCAAGTCGATAAGATATAGACGCACACGCTTTCCATGACTGCCATCATCCCGCTCGAATGGCACGAGCCGATATTGGAGCGCCGCATGCTGTTTGGAGCAGCTGGGATGATCAACGGCCAGATCGACCACTTTGCGATCGCGTCCAACCAGAAAACAACTCTGCCTATGAATGTGAAGCGTTGGAAGCGCCGTCTCCCCCTTGAAAGGATACAGACGCCAGCGGCGCTTCGGTTTGCGCGCCTCTGGTGGCTCCGAATATTTGACGACAACGCCATTCACTTTATTCGTATCTTCGGTGAGGGCGCCACTCAACCCAAAATTCGGTTTCTCCTTTTCCACGGGTTCAGCATCATCGTTGGACGGCTGCGATTTATCTTTGTCTTGTGGTTTACCCCACTCAAACTGCTCGTCATCGTCCCGATTTCGATTGTCGTTGCGACGTTGATTCTGCTGACGACGTGCTCCTCCTCCTCCTCCTCCTCCTCCTCCTCCTCCACCTCCTCCACCACCGCCACCAACTCCTCTATAGGAACGCTCACCCCGTGGGCTGCGACTGCGACTACGACTGCGCCTGTAAAAGTAAAATAAATATTAATTACCTATATACATATATATTAAATATATTCCACCAATGTGGGTAGAGTGTTACACACCGGCGTCCCTCCGGCGACCGACGTTGGCGATCTCTTTCTCGACGCTCGTTGCTGCGCGGACGCTGGTGTTCTGAACGTCGATCCCTATCGCGATTTGGACGATATCGTTGTTGCTGTCGCTCCCTGTCCCTGTCTCTGTCTCTCTCAAGGTGGCGTTCCCGTTCCCGCCCGCGCGTTTTATTTGTATATTTACCACCGGCTGTGTGTCGCTGGGCGGCAGCGCTGCGTTCGGGGCTGTCCCATTTGGAGCGCTGCTCCTGTACTTTGCTGTCCAGTGTTGGAGGCTCACGTTTGATTTGTTTTTGTTCTAATTTGATTGCTTTCGATTTGGTTTTGACGCGTTTGACGTTCTCCGAGGATTTTGAAGCATCACCGCTGCTGCTACTGCGGCTATTACTACTACTGCTTTTGCTGCTGCTGCTGCTGCTAGAAGAGGTGCTGGATGTGGAAGAACTGTCGCGAGTTGCTTTTCGTTTACGCGTCGTCTTGCTTTTCATGCGATTTGCCGCCTTTGCATTTGCATCGTTGTCGCTGCTGTGTTCCGCCGATCCATTGTCGATCCGTGCGGCACGCTCCCAGCTGCGCGCTTGGGCAGTTTTCATGATATTTCCCTTAGAATAATCAACGAAAATGTTGTTTGACAAATCGAAAAAGGAAAAAAAAACCAATAGATTTGAAAGAATGCTATTGGTGATTCTGGCTTATATGCGGTTTCGACTTGAACAGCTGTTGGCTTTAGAACTGTTGCATTTGAGTACTTATCGATATGCGGTTATTAACCACCGTCAAGCTGCGGGGACATTTTTGAGTGAAACAACACTGCTTCGTGCATACGATTACAACAGGTGGGTAGGGCTAACTGTAAGGTGATCACATTTACCACAAGATGGCGCTGAAAAAGTTATAGAACTTGTGCAAAATGGAAAAGTTAAAAGGTGAGGCGCAGGCAAAAGATATAAAATCAAAATTAATTACCGATAACTAAAGGGTGTTTTCAAATGTTAAGCTTAATATGTTTGGATGTTAATGTTAGGTCTTAAGAACACAATTGAGGATTATAAATATTTTTCTTTGTAGTTGTGTAAAAAACGTTGATTAGTTTGATGAAATTATATCATTATTTTTGTTATTGCTTGCTTTTCTTCTTTTTAATTTTGAGGCTATGCAATTGCTCATTACTGACTATATTTAATAAATAAGTAAATAAGTTTATTTTAATTCATTAATAACAATTCTAACTCTGATATTTGCACAAGCATTTTATACCGATACAGTAAAATAATGCAAGTGAAACTATCGATGTTTTAGTACTGCAATACTATCGTTTAAAAATGCATCTGTCGCTTGCATGATTAATCGACATGCATGCTTATCGCGTCAAGCTCCTCACAAAGCCCGAGCCCGTGCTGCCGCTACAGCTGCGTTTGACACATTTAATTTTGAGCAGAGCTTGCGAATTTAATTTTTAAGTTTTTTTTTGTGATAGTTTGTAGTGTCTGTTTCGACGACATGTTGATATTATTGAAATAAGCACTAAATAAAAAAGCTCGGCAATCGCAGTAGTGAAAGATAAAAAAAAAATCAAAAAATTTCAAATAAAATTGCAAGCTGCAATTAAACGGTATTTTTGGCATTCACAATGACACCATTTGATGATTTCGTTTATTTAATTAATCATGTGCTGCTTGGCGAAGAGCCGGTAAGTCGCAACAACAAAAACAGCCATAATGTTACGCACACAAAGACAGTCGGCAACAGTAAAAATAACAACAACAACTACCACACACAGACATTGATTTAATTCTCTTCTCTCACATTCAGACTATTGAGGATTTCATATTGCTTGTGGGCACACTGGTGGCCTTCATAGCGTTCATACTCTGGTGCTGTTTTCCCATACAGCCAAAGGTATGTACAAATACACGCACACGCAAACACTGACCCGCACACACACACACGCATGCACACACCAACACCTACACACACAGCTCAGACACACACAGTCACACACTCATAGAAACATGTATGTATGCATTTTGTATGCATTCGCAGAACAGATATTAATTTCAAATTCGATTTTGCGCAGGAGCCAGGACAACATCGTCAATTTACATGTAGGATCATTACGAGTCATATTAAGGCATTTGATAAGGCTACCAATACGGACAATGCCGGTGCATCATCATCGACGACGGCTTCGTCGACGGCCACAGCCAGCAACATTGGCAAGAATATTGGGAAGAACATCGGCAACTTGGGTAACATTAGAAACTTGGGCAACTTGACGGGCCACATCAGCAACAACAATAATAATAATAACCAAAACAATAACTTGGGCAAAATTGGCAGCGCCTTCATCTTTAGAGGCGTCTCCAATTTGAGCGGCAATTCGCAATACAACAGCGGCGGCACCTACAGCAAAAGCGGCACTGTTGCCATGCACAATTATTACGTTAAGAGCGGCCATCATTGCTGCACCTAAACTCTTAGCCAAGCCCAAGGCATTCACTCACTCACTCTCACTGGCTTCACAGCTTTGACGACCAAGTCAACAACCAAACCTTCCCAAACATCGCCTGCTTTGTAGTTGTTTAACATACAAAACAAATAACTTTTAAGATGTTTGATGTCTTGTTCATGTTCTCTAAATGTCTCATAATAAGTGTGCCAATTGGTTGTTCAATAGCTAAAAGCTTATTGAACATTTCATCCTCTAAAGTCCTTCTCCTTCTCCATCCTCAACCTCCTACCACTTGTAATTTGCAAGAAAATTTTGAATTGTAATTGCTCAGACTGATTTGTATCATGTAGAAATGGGCATTTTTAATGCACTTTTCCATGATAGATAAGACGAAAAGACAAAGACGTAAAAAAATGCGGATAGAGTATGGCGCAAGTTTTTAAAACTTCTCATTATTTGTAGTATGTATTAAATGTATTGCTTTCAAATACCAAAATTATAATATTTAAACAAAATACGGCAAAACAATGAAAACCAAGCAACTAATTATAAGTATTTATTACGATAATTGCATATTTATACGCATGTTAATATGACTACAACCGCTTACAATCCCTCAAGACATTTGCCCGCATATAGAGCAAAAAAAAAAAAACTAATAATAACATAAGCAAACTCAAAAACAATTAAAAAGCCGTTCGCTTTATTAAGTACATCTCACATATTTATGACGTGTAAAGAAAAAAATGAATTATGAAAGCAGGCATTAAAGCGAACGGTTTCTACAGGGAGTTTGTGTCTGTGTTGTATCTATAAGATATTATTCTCGCCACATACACATGATCCCCATCAATTAGCCAAGTTCTTAGTGATATATTTTTCCCACTCAAATTATTTTTGTATTTCATTTCTTTAAGTGTATACACTACTTAAGATACGTATATATGTACTATGTTTGATCTCATTTGTCAACTTATTTATGTGATGAAACCTTAAAGAATTTCTTCAGTACGAAGGGTTATTAAACGAGAAAAATCCCTTTAAAAAAAAAAAATCACAAAAATAACAGTGTTTCGCTTTATCAGAGGTGCGTTAATTATAGTGTATGACATAAGTATGTGCGCTGTGTACACACTAATCAGCAAATCACATATGGACATTTGCCACTTGAGAATCGAGAAACGTGACACTTGAGTTTGTATACTCCGTAGCCGTTCAAAATTGGTAACAAGGGTATAATAAAGGTGTACAAATGAACATATGCAAGTAGAAAACATTTTCGATTGTAAAGAGTATATATATTATTGATCAGTATAAATAGGCTGAGCTCACAGACTTTAATCTTAGTTCTCGTGTCCCACTCGCTGATCTCGATTATCCCATCTAATCGACAGAAAAGGACAGGGACTTGATGTTGATCAAAATCGGCAATTTCGGTACTGCGGAAAATCAGCTAAATCAGTAAACGATGCGTCAGTTATTTAAATTTCCTTTTTAAAATTTGTTCATTGAACAAGTATGGCAAATTATTTATTCGGAATCTGTCTAACTGAAATAAAAAGAGTATGGTAAAAGCAAAGAAAGCAGTAACTTAACGGCAAATTGTTTGTGTTGCGATAGCAAACAGAGCAAAAGCAATACATGCAATGAATACAGTCTAAACATAATATGGGCTACTTCTAATAGAATTCTGTGTTGTTGCTCGATGTGTAATGTGAAATAATTAAATGGCTATTGAGACTGATATGAGAAAAGATTTAAATTGCTGTTGCCGGTGATTGCCACATTATTTAAAATTTTCGTATAGACAGAAATATACCCTATACCCAAGTGATATGTTATGAATATGTTTTTTTTTTTGTAGATTGTATTTATTTATTTCTTGCTATCAGATCAAAATGGTTAAAAATCACAATTGTCAATATTTGTCGTTATATGTATTTATAAATTAATAACAAAACAGTTTCAATGCACAATGCAATCGATAACAATAGAGTCTACACATTATTATGGAATATCAATAGTTGTAATGCACGGGATACATTCAATCAATATTTATTGTACATTATTAAGGAAGTCTAGCCAAAGGCTATAAATATCGCAGGGCACTTAATTAGTTATACAAATAGGTGGTAAATATATATTACATACATATTTGGTTTCTATGTGGTAACTCGATTTAAGTTCTTAGCTTTAAGGTCTTCATCTAGATTGTTGCGCTTTGGTACCAGTTGAAAATTTGTGACGTAAGCAAAGCATTTAGCATAGGTTTGTTGATCTTGCTTCTTTTTTTTAACATATAAATAGTGTAAAACAGGATATGGTTTGTAACAATTGATTATTTATACCTAAACAGTAGACAGTCTTACGGAGTACCTAAGCTAGTAAAACATAACAAACAAAAAAACCAAAAACCAGACCTTATAATACTACTTGGTTAAAGAACTTGTTGAAAAAAAAAAGGATAAATCGTTTTTTCGTTTTTTTTACAGCACTACTATACAACTTTAAATATTAATGACCTAGTTGGACCAAATGACATCTCATCAACAAAAAGGTAGAGCTAAATAGTAAGCTCAATGATCGATATACACAATGAATTCAATTTCAAGATGTAAAAACAAAAATATAGAACAGAGAACATAACCGAATCAGTACCACACAGCGATCTGGTGCCAGCCAGAAGCTGAACGGTATACAACTTGAACTCGATAATCGATTAACGATTAACGAATTACAAACTGGAAATGCAACTGCAACGGGAACTCTTGTGTTATTGTGACTCGCAGACCATTGGAAAGAACACATTCATCTCGATCAAGATCTGTAGGACAATCAAAACCGTATAAACGGTAAATAGTGCAGCGCCAACACGCTTCGTTAGGCGATTACCGCTGCAGCTGAGTATCACAAACAGGGAAATTGTGCAGAATATCAGGATCAATATGTTATACTCGATGCCCTGGGTGCCAATCTCTTGCATCACCCCAGTGCCATAGTTGATGCAGTTCTTCACAAACCACGGTACGCCCAGCGACAACAAAATGGCTAACGAATTGGCGCCAAGTGAATTTGAGACGCCAATACCACTTTCGCCTACAAAAGAAAAAGAAAATTTTAACAACTACTTGTTAAAAGGAGATTAGTTGTTCAGTTTGTGCTTACCATTGCGCAGTGAAATAAGACTAGATACCGCCTCGGGCATTGTGGAGCCGGCGGCGAGGAAAGTGAGACCCATCACAATGGTGGGTACTCGAATAGCCACACCGAAAGCCGTTAACATCCAGACAATCAAATACGCATTGCCGCCAATGCAAATGATGCACATGATGAAGGACAAGGGATACAAACGACGATGCCTTATCGGATGTGGAATGAGGATGCGCAGCAGCAGCTTGATGGGAAATGTGAAGATCCACCAGCCTTTCATGAAACGCGATGCACTGTGTGGAAACGCAAAGATGCTGTTCGGTAGCTCACTTTCATTTTCGCCATTCCCTGCAAGCATCGAAATAGTGTGAAGGTGTCATAAGATAAACGGAGAACCGGTGATTTCTTATGGATCATAAATATGTGTAGTCCTTAAGCTCATCTCTTTACTGAACTTTACTGATTATGTTGTATTTGAAATGCAATTGGAATTAAAACTTACAATTCTTGGAGTGCGTTAAATTGGCCGTGGATGACATGGATGAGGTGTTCTCTGGAAAATTGACGACAAACAGACCATCACCAGAGAGTGGATCCTTTTTCAGCGGCAATTGAGCCTTGGCACTGTTCTCCGGTGGTTCCGTCAGATCTAAGCAAAAGTATAGCTAATGTTATAAAGATTCCACTTTGGGGGGCATAGATTCAACTAACCGTAACGCGTGGAGAAGCAACAGTTCATTCTGTCCTCGATAAAGACGCGTATGGCTGGCATAAACTTGTTGTTGTTGAACGTAATCAGATAGTAGAGGACGAGGAAGCCCATCATTATGCAAGACTCCACAAAGCTAATGCTGCCACCCCAGGCGAGCACCAGCAAAACGATCGTATTAAACGTATAGATAAAACAGTCACGTGCTATGGGCCACCAATCCAGCTGCACTGGCTGTGTAAGCAAGATTAACCCAATCAGTATCCGCAACTCTAAACCACTCTAACTGTGTGTGTGTGTGTGTATGTGTGTGTGTGTGTGTATGTGTGTGTGTGTGTGTTTACCTTATTAATGCAGAGTGCGGCAAGGCCAGCAACGCCGAGTGTGTTGAACATCAGCGATCCAATGATGGTGCCCAGTCCCATGTCCGACTCGAGAATGAGTGTACTTATCGTATTTGTAAAGAACTCGGGCATGGAGGTTGCTGTCGCCATAAATGTGGCTGCCGCCACATCCTTGGACAGATGCAGATCCTCGCAAATGCACTCGACGGTGGGCAGAAAGTAATCATTGCATATGATGGCCAACAATATGAAAAAATAGACTGCGGCGAATACGTGTAGAACTACCCAACCTTGACGCAGCTGTTCCACTACGAAAAAAAGTATACATATATCATTATTATAACACCTTATTGCTCCGGTAACTATTTAAAAAGGGTACTTAAATATGACTTTGACATATTTGATAGTTACAAGTATTTTATTTTTGACTCAAGTTTTTTGTTAGTTGCTTTGAGAGTGCTATTTTCAAAACGTCTGAAAATAAATTTATATTTTTATGGGATGGAAGATACTTTCTTCTGCCCCCCCACAAAAATTTGACGAACTTCGTTTTATACGTTTTAAGTATTTTTAAGACTATTATATAGGGAAACTATTAATCATATCGCAGTTCCCATATAGATACTAGTAACGGCATTTTGTCTATTACATGGCCTGAGTGTAACAAAGAGCCACATGCATAGCTAGAAGTATGCGTATCTGTCGCATGTTTCAAGTATTGTAGTTTAATTAAAGGTTTCTTGCGATAAGAAGCACGGTTTGACGAGCCGCACAGGTAGATAGATTTATACATACATTTATTGTACGTGTAGATACCGAGTCAAGAATATGCACTCAAAAAAAGAAAAAAAAAACTTAAAGAAACATTTCGTATATAAATCAAGTAGAGGCGAACGGACTTCTTTTTTTTTTACTATTTTTTGTATTAACGAATTTTCTAAAAATAAATCAAGAACATGTTTATTGTGATAATTCTTGTTTTAAGTACTCAAGGTCTGAAGTTATTCCAAATATAATATTTAACTAAAACTAAATCAGCAATGCCATTTTTGTAATTGGTTCAGGAATTTGATCATATTTTCAGAATTTCCATTTGTTTTTTAAATTTTTAATCAGAATTTTGAACATAAAACAAATATTTTCTTCTAGCTTCGACTGTACCATAAAAATAGACAATCTGTTTTGTTGATATATAATATATTAATGGTAGTGATAGTTTATATGGAGCTGTAGTGCAATCACATTTGTGCCGTCTGATTTATTGGCCATTGAGTTTTTAGTCGCTTATCAGCGGCACTTGTATTGGCCATGGCCCAGTGATAAGCGGCTCTTTGCAGCAGGAAGACTATTCACTGGCCAATGGTAACTGGTCATTGGTCAGCAAGTTCAAGTTTATAGAATGGAATCATGATTGGTATTCCTAGCCGAAGGTTATTTTGTTTTACGAAGCTCTTTTTATTTTCTTCAATGACAAATTTTGATTTTATGATTAGCTTTTTGTTCGCTCTTACTTAATCAGCCAACACTTGGCATCTACTTAAGTATTATTTTATTTACCTGTAAATATCTCAGGAAATTCGTCTAACGGTGCATCGGGTACCTGGCCTGGACATGTGGCACGTGGCAGTATATCATAGAGCAGTTGTTCATCCAAATATCTCAGCGATGATACCAAAAAGTTTGTTTCATTATTAACTGCAATGAATTTCAAAAATAAATAAATGTTGACTTCAAATTATAATAAATACGGAATATATTATATTAATATTAATTGATTGCGATTTGCATCGTTCTTGACACGGCCAATTATCATTTCAATCTCTCTCAAGCATAATCGATAGCAGTTCAGCGGGTTAATGAAAACTGTGATACGATTGAAGATGTAACCATGAAAGAGTCTGAAAAGTCAGCTACTACTGATCAACCCATATATATTATTGGCGAAAAGTAAATTCCAATTAATCCTTATTATTTAAAGGACAACATTTTCAAAACTATCTAAAAATCGAGATTTGCGTCCATTTAAATGGCGGATAATCCGTGTTGGTTTTTGATTCAGAGCGAAATTCCTTTTCCAATTTGTTGCCAACATTAAAACTCGTTGTTATGCTGCACAGCATGGGCTTTTGATAAAGTTCATAAAAGTTACTCATTCTGTCAGTTTAATTGTTTCTCACGCAGCTAACTAGAAAAAAATTCCACATTTTTTTTGTGGGTAGATAAACAATTATATAGCACAGCAATTAGAAGCCAGTTGCCCGTTTAATGTTTAATTGCATAAGTAAATCATGCCAGACGGGAACATAAACAAACAATCAATTTGAGTACGTTTCGAATAAATGCAATATACCTAACCTTCCCCACTGTCCCTCCCCGCCCTCACCTAGTTAGTGAGCAAGTTAAGTAGTTGCTTGTGTCAATTTGATTTTATGATATTTTCCATGTTACTGTTTTGTTAACGATTTGTTCCACTGTGATTATTATTATTTTTTTTTTTATTATTATTACTATATTTTTTGATGTTATTTGAGCTTAGTCTGAAAATGACAAGGCGATTGAATTGTCATCCTAAAAATAATGTAGACAGTCACTTACAGAAAGGTTTGCTGTTGTTGTTATTGTTGTGTTGTGTCTTGTATCTGTCACCTTTACATTTTTCTTTTATAATGCATAATTAAATGTTTATTGCCGGCCATAATTTGACTTAACGGGAATAGGCAAATAATACCCATAATGATGTCTGCTGTCATATTCTGTGTTTATCTTTTTAAGCCACCAGAGGTACCCATAATTAGTGATTGCCAAACAACGCCAATTTGTTGCCAACTAGTGGGTGACTTGTTGGCCATACTGTCAGACTGGCATGTCTTATCAGCATATTTCTTAAGAAAATATTCCCCTCTACGCTCTGTGGCAAAGTGATTCACAAATTTATCACATATGGTATATTAGGAAATCATTTATATTTATTTGTATACTTGTGAGAAGTACAGGGCATCTTTACAGTCGTACACTCGTCTACTTTATATATATATATATATATATATTGTTATTGTTGCTTGGTATGTGTTGCTGGTGTTGGCCTTTTTCGCTGCACGTGCGATTTCAGTCACCAGTTGTTCATCAGATTGCTTTTTGTTTTGTTTTGTTTGTAAATGCTTTGCTTATTGCGATTATTATTGTTTGACTGTGAAAACCGAATCGCATGTCTCTTGCAGCTGCAACAATAACAATAACATTCAGTGGCAATAATCAAACATAATTGAAAAAAAAGCATGAAATTGAAGCATGCCGTGGGTAAAATATGAAAGATGTGCACAGCTTGTTAGAACAGCTGCTGAGTTGCCCCACATAAAGTTGAAAAGTATTTGAATTCTATATAAAAAAGAAATTTGAGTTTTTGTATAAGAAAACTTACACTTGCTTTTTTTTTTTTTTTTTCAAATTCAACTTTATACAAATCAAAGAAGTGAAATTATAAAGTTAAAAATCGAATTGATGGCCTTTAAAAAAAAGTTTGTTTCGACTTACACAACAATCGTGTTGGAGTAGGTCAAGTTGAAGAAGTTCTTTGGGAAGTCCCAAAACACCTGCCAACACGGCCAAAACATGTTGTGTTATGGCACTCAAAACAAGGTGTCGCTTTCGACAAACGTATTCAGTATTTATTCACTTGCATTCATAATGCAATAGATGTGTGTAATTGTGACTGTGATTGTGAATGTGAATGTGAATGTGTATCTATGAGTTTGAGTCTTATGAAGTTTGCGTTTACGCGATGCATAAAACAAGTTTATTGAACCTGCTGAACTGCGGTCGGGTTGTGGTTACGTTTAGTGATTATGGAGGTTGGATTGAGAAATACCCGCCGCACCCAGTAATAAAAAAAAAAAAAATGCATTTGTTTATATACAATATAAAACGTCAAATCGGAAACCCTTTTGTGGAAAATGGTTTTAGGAACTTTTATTTTGAGGCATGTGACTCAATTATGGGAAATTCCTTTGCCCTTTCAGCCCTTTTAGAAGCGTTTGCCATATTTACTTGAGACACTAAGTTTGCTGTAAACGCTGCTAAAGCACATTTTGTGTTTGGCTAATAACGATTTGTATTTATTTTTTTTTTCTTTAAACTGTTTAGTTGTTTTATTTTTGCAAATTTGCCGTTTAATTGGCAACTTGTTTCTCTGATCGTGTTGCGACTTAATGCAAATCAATCGGCTTTCCAAGCTGCAAACTTAAAACTGAAAACTGCTTGTTAATTGTTGTTAAATAAAATAAATATGATTTCGCAACACTGGCCAACAAAAATCAATTCAAATTTTTGCCTGCTAATCTATGTATAATAATAAATGATGTAAACTTAATATAAACTTAACCACTTAAGCTGCCTACGATTACAGATACAAAATTATGCTATTAGTTAAGTAAAGGCTTGAATGATATTGTTGCTTAAAAATCAGAACCTTTCTATTGTGATATATAAATGAGTATCTGTGATATGTGAATAGGTTAGTTTGTGTTCAGTTTTCAACTCATTTAAATAACTAGTTCTGATGAGAGTTGGGGGATGTATACAACATTTTTAGATATGGGTAGTATTCTTTTTACCCATATATCTTTATAGTTACTTGAAAAAAGAAATTCCCTCAAGTTGTGTAGTGTAGCCATCAAAAGAGGGCGCCATTGGCTGTCGCTGTTTTGGCTTGTTTGTCTGTTTGTTCGACAAATACCAGAGATGATAAACAACAACAACAACAACAACAAAGCAAAACACTAGGTAAATAAATGAAAACAGAAACATGTGCGAACGTTTATCAAAATCACTGCGAAGATTACATACCCTTGCAGACTGGACTCAACTGCGAACATCTAATTTTTATTATAAATTGATATTTTTGTCAAGGGTTAAATATTATATTTCGACCGATTGTTCCTATTGCAACTATTTGATATACTGTCCACAACTGATGGGGTATACAGAACGACAGGTTGTTGCTGATCAAGAATATATATACTCTATGTCGCCGTCAATGCGTTACACACGTCACGACAAAACTGTAAAACCTCTTGCTAGGGTACGGCAACAAATAAATGTAAATAGATAATACTCGGTAATAAGGCTCGAACAGCAGTTAGCCGGGGCATCAGCTTGGGGAATGCTGCTCCGAGAACAAACAAGAAAAGACAAAAAAAATAATAAATAAATAATTAACGATAAAAGCATCTACATATGTCCGTGGAGCATGAAAACGTCATGGTTGTGAGGGGTGGAGCGGGGCGGGGCGGGGTGGGGGGCGGTGCGTTGCGTTGCGGGAAATCCCATGACTGTGCAAATTGTTGAACTTTGGTTAATACATAATTTGCATGTGAATAATTTGCATTGAAATATTGAATTTCACATAGATTCCTGTTCCCCCAGTAGCCATGCTATTAAGCCCCCCTTTTGCTAGATTGTTCAGTTTATAGCTGCAATTTTGCTGTATTTAATAATTAATATTCCTAAATGTACCTATTCATGTTTCCAGATAATTTTGAATTTCAGTTGGAATAACCAAAATGCTTTCTATAAATCCTATAAAACCACCGATTATTTATAGAGTTTGGTTTCCAATGGGATGAGGGGGGTCACTGTTCGGGATCACTTCCATAAACAATGGGAAATCACCATCATCATTGTTGTTTTTATATCAATAGACACACCTACACACACACACACACACACACATACACACAAAAGATAATTATTTATGCTGAGTACTTGTAAATAATCGTAATGACGTTTATGATAATTACTCGCAGGCATCTCCTCCGAATTTGTTTGCGCAACCAAATATGAATGGGTGGCAACGCCAAAAAAACAATAAAATAAAAATACGACATATTTAATAATAATTGCCGCACGAGAATACTCGTAAGCGGTTTACGTCTTTTTAAAAAAAATACCAAATTTCTAGAGAAATTTATAATAATTTTATGACCGCAATTTAATCTGGTTTGTTTTTGTTTTGCGGTACATTTTTTTCTAGCGAGACGTTTGAATAAGATCTTTAATTAATATATAGTATATAGATATGTTCTGAGATATTAAATGTCCTAAAGTGTGTTGTTATAACTAAGAAGAAGAAGACACCAAACTTAGTCCTTTTTTTTATTCTTAAATAAAAAAAAGTGGGATATTTTGTCGCAAAGTTTGTAACGCATTAAGGGAGACCCCATAAGGTATATATATTCTTGATCAGCGTCAGTAGACGAGTCGATATAATCAGCTGCGTCTTTTGTCTTCTGCATCCGTCCGTTCGTCCGAATGAGAAACTTTTAATACAGCTGTCTGCATCCATCGTTGTCTGCAGGAGTCGGTCGAACCGATCACCAAAGAAACGTTAGAACAAAAGAATACCTATTTTTTTTACCAAAGATCCGGACTCAAATTGTATTTGCAAAAGCTCAAAAGACTCTCAGATAATAAGGTCAACAGTAAAAGTCGATGTCTCCGGAAATCTTCTTTTAAAATTAATTTTAAGCACTTAACCAATTGTTGCACTAATAATTTTGACTGTTTAGTTGAGCAAAGGAAGTAAGTCATTCACAGAATTCAATTTCTTAAATTATTTATTTATAATTAATAAAATTGTGTATGGTGCAAGTCATTCATATTTTGATTTTAATCATTTTGAATATCAATAAAATATTGATAATAAATATGAGTTCGTATACTTTTTTTTTTTTTTAATTTCTATCATTTGATCTCGAGTTCTTTAGTTCAACCACTCGAAAGGCAATCTGAAAGTTGTATTTCCTGTGCAGCAATTGAATGGTGAGTTTTTAGCTTCCATTATTAATTAAATAAGCTGCGGTTAGATTATCTCATCGATCAATCACATGTCAACTGTTCCCCGTTGACAATCTCAAATACAAATACTTTTATTTTGGTTGGTCTGCTGATAAACCATTGTTACTTCTTATCAGCTGACCGATATAGATCACTGATGCTTCATCAATGCTCCTCACAGCTGCCACAATTCCCACACATACATATCGTATATCAGCTGTGCTTATCAGCTACTGCATTAAAATGTAAAGACCGCACCCTAAAATATATATATATATATATATATATATATATATATTTATGTCATCAATTTCATATCATCAATTTCAAGATGTATTCCTTATATATTTACGGCTTTAAGAGTTTTTGATTTTTATCTTAGTATGTTTAGTCCTTATCAAAAGCAGTTGTTACTGATAGCCACGCCCCTATTTTACTGGTTTTGTGCCATTCATTTCTTGATTTATTTGTGCAATTTTTTCATGATCTTAATACGGTCTTTTCAAACTGTTTTATGACCCGAACTGAAATAGCTGTTCGAAATAGCTATTTTAGTGCTGGCTTTAGATTAAAAAAATTTGGAAATTTATTGAATAAACTCTAAAATATGAGAGCAATTAAAATGCCCAAACTTGAATAGAAAATACGTAAATTTAACTTTTTGTAGAGACATTTTTACTGATAAAAAATGTGTAAACGTTTATAATGAAGTTGTGGAAATGTGTGTAACAGGCAGATGGAATTTTCGACCCCATACAGTTTATATATGTTCTTAATCTGGATCTGACTATATCTTCGTCTGTGTGGACACACCGACCTAAAAGACTATGAGAGCTAGAGATTTCATATCTGGAAAATAAGTTTGCCCATTTCCCCGAATATTAATACAAATCGATTGTCGATACCAATAAGAATTATATTTCTAATCTTCTTGTCATATTTATCAAATTATAAAAATAGACTTGGATACACAGGGTATCTCATAGTCGAGCTCACCAACATTCTTACTTAATTCATTAAAAACAAAAAAATAGAATTATGCCATAGTTGCAATTTCAAAAGAATATTCTTAGTTAAAGAGCAATACAAATTGTACCCGAAAATAATCGGAAAGTTGTCTGGAAACCAGAGCTTATCTTAAACCGCCAAATTGTTCCAGTTACAAGCATTGTTAACAAAAATGAAATAGCTAGGTTCAATAAATAATAATTATCTATAGACACTTTCGACATCCAACACGAATATAATAATTTTCTTCTTCATTATAGTGCACGAACAAATAATTATTCGAAACTTGTTTCAATTTTAGTGCCGCAGCAAATGCATTGATTGCGTATAGCTAATATTCGTGGTAAAATGTAAGTACATTTTAAATAAATTAAGATAAGTGCAAAATGTAATTAGTTTTTTTTCTTTTGAATGATGCAGCGATATTTTGTATATCTGTGTGGCCCTATGTGTATTATCACTAGGTTGCACTAGCCACTAACAAATTCTATTCGAATCGAAGTTGGTTTTCGGGCAGTTATCATCCATTAAAACTCGGTGACTTGCTACCAAATGCCCCATAACCCATGCCTCATATTGGTATTTCTTTTTAATTGCTTTTATATTTTGAATTCACTATTTACTCACCTGTTGCTTGTGTATCCGTTATGTGGCTGGCAAACAATAAGAAAACGCCTAGCATAAGGCGAGCGTTTTTCAACATTATACAAAAACGAAAACTTTAACAAAAAATTGGTTTTTGTTTTGATTTAACCATTAAAAAAAAAAAAGACTATATGTATCTATATTTATATATAAATATAAATACAAATATATTTATATAGATGATATCTTTATGTATATTTTATATTGAAATATATAAAATTATAAACAATAGCAATACACGGGCAGCATGTGCGCATAATTTGGTTCGGCGGTTTTTTTGCTACCTCTTTTTTTTTTTTTTCTTTTTTTGGATTTCTTTTTCGGTACTTCACCATACACGGCGTATGCGCAACACGACGTAACTTGTTTAGATTGTTTAAAATCTTTGTGAATGAAAAGCAGCAGCCGTCGTCTACATTTGAATAGTTTCTGTGATGATTTTGTGGGTTTGTGTTTAGTTTTCGTTTTGTTAAGTGGTTTTTTTTTCGAATGCAGCGGGGCAACGTCAACCGCTTGGCTAGAATTGTATCGCACAACTAATTAAGTGCGACCAGCGCGCGCGCGTCTTAATAATAAACAGCGACGCTCGCGTCGCAGTCGACGTCGATGCGAACGCCGCTGTCGGCATCACTGTCAACGTCGTCGCCGACTTCGCTAGCAGCTGTCCGAGGCGGGGGACTATACATTTTTGAAATATAAAGAGTTATCTCTGGTTAGGCGAGAAGTCAAGTCCAAATAGCTGACAACTTTTTCCGTTCACTGATTACTGATTTTCGATTCTGATTCATTATAATCTAGCTTTTTTGAGTTTGCTAGAGAGCAGGTGTGCAACATTGTGTGTGCAGCAGTGTGTGTGTGTGTGTGTGTCTGTGCGTGTGTTTAACAAGTTTAATGTACTAGGGACAAAATGATATGCTCTTTGACAGGGAAATTTCTCTTTTGAAGCAATACATTATTTGACATTTTGTTTTTTATTTTTTATATTTGTTTTAATAATCTAATTTACATTTACATTTGTTTATTTAATTAATATTAATTAAGTATTCTATCACAGTTAGCAATTGCGTTAAATCTTGTATCGTTTATTTGTATTTGCTGCTTGGATTTGAAAATATATATTTCTTTTTTGGTTCTCATCTTAATCCCTGCCAGCAATGTGAAGAGCATCCACTAGCCGACCAAAGCCATATAAAAAAACTATCTATTTCTTTGATTTTTGATTTACAATTGAGAGGGAGAGAGAGAGAGAGAGAGAGAGAGAGAGCGAGGGAGAGAGACAGAGAGAACTGAGTGTAACTTGCACTCATTAATATAGCAGTTACCGTTCTGATAAGAATAAATCAGAAAAACAATTGAAGCGATTGTTTATCAATCTGCCAGTGTTGCCGGCAGTCAAAGCTCATTTGTATCTAAGGCATGAATGTGTGTCTGGCTGTCTGTGTGTCTGTGTGTTTATGTGCATTTTGATGTAAGTGATTGGAAGCACTTTGGGTATTTTCATGCTTAACAGGAAAATTTTCACTCGTAGCTATTTATATGCCGCACGTGCTGATACAACTTACACCAATCAGCAATAACCAACTGCGATCGTTTTCAAAACCCAATGGCTGGAAAACATTCCAGAATTTTCACTTTCGTTTAAGCATACATAAATATTTAATAAGTGTGCATTTACCAATCCCAATCAACTGATCACAAAGCGTGCTCAAATGTTTATTGTGAGCAATTGTATTTTTGTTACCCTTTTCATGGGATTAATCGGTTGAAAGATGACTTTCAAGTTGTGTGGGCTCGAGATAGATGTTATGTATAATGAGTGGGAGGCAAGACGTGAAACAGTAATTATCTCAACAAAATGTGTAACTTTGGTAATAACATTAATAATCTAAACTAGGATTTAAATCTATAATGCAATTTAATAGTCGGCAGGCTGAGGGTATGAATTCTGCAAGGGTATGAAATCTTCGGCGTGCCTAGGATCGGCAATCACACTTGTTTTTAATTACATTCAGAAAATGTACTTCCCTGAATCGCTTGAGCTTGTGCAAAGTTCAGCTGTGCTTTTACCATTCGTAACACTCTCGATTTAGCTGCTGGTGATAACTGATCACCGATCAATGATTGCTCAGCGCTCATCCAAAATTGTTGTCTCAGTGCTCAACAAAAAAAAAAAAAAGAGGGAAAAATCGTTAGTTTACCGATCAACTTAAAAGGGGGTTAACATTATTTTGAATTACTCAATAGTTCGTGTACAAAATGAATAAACTATCTAGTCTAGTAGAAAGTACGCACCTAGGTGATTTCCTGGGTTAGAATTTTCATTTGTATCTCAAGCAAAAGTATTTGACTAGTTGTAAAACAAAGCTCAAAAATGCATTGGCTGCCAATGCATAAAAAAAAAGTCCGGTTACAAGGACGATCAAGACAAGCACATGTCCACAAAGGGGAAATCTCTAGTCGAAAACCTAGATGTTAAAAATAGAATCAGTTCTAGTTGCAAAGTATATATAATGCTTAGATTATAGCGCTACTGTCTTTTTACACATTTACAAATATGTTTGCATTCAGGAAATGCCTGGTCCCAATAATAGTGATAAGAGTGTGTTTAATATAATACTATTTGAAATATTTAGTACCATACATATATTATATTTGGCATGGGTGTATTTGTTTCCATATAAATGTCTATAACATTTGATAGAATGCGCCAAGAAATCAAATCAGCGTATTTTGTTATCGTTTTATATTATAATGATTGTCGTCCGATTTCTTACCAGACATTTGCTGCCGTCTTACTCGACGGACGTCATACTTGTTATGGCACTAGAAACCGCACGTTTTATGACGTCATGTATTGGAAAACAATGGCGTAGCCACCTTTATCACGTGGCATATATCAAAATGTAGTGCTAAAAACAAGTAAGCCTACATAACATACGGCATATGTGTAATGCTGATAGACAGTTTGAGTACCGGGATTTAACTGACACTGGCCATTGAGAAGTGACTTGATCCATCCAATTTAGTAGATGTTTGGTACACAAACTTATGCCAATCAATATTTTAGATCATTTATATAATATATATAATATGGTTGGCAAAATTTCTCGTCTGAATCCTGAACTGGATGCATCACAGTGGTCAGCAAGGTACTGATGCTAACTAAGACTTGCACCCTGAACTTCGGAAGTCTAGAAAGAATATGGATTCCAAAGCAACTAAAACAACAAAGTAAAAAGAGTCCGTCACTCACTCAATCACTCGGGTCTTTCGCCTAGATTACCAAGGGAAGGGTCCAGATAGGGGTCCTCGACAGGAGCAATTAGGACGGGAGAAAGTGTGTGGAAGAAGCATAAGCTATCCGCTATTTCGAACTGCACAATAAGGAACCTGGTCCAAGGATGTTGGCTGGTACCCAGGAAATACAAAAGTTATCGCTTGTTAAGTGAGGTCCATCCTGTGGGATTGATCAATCAATTGCTTACTTGCAGGATTGTGAAATCTACACTTGGATCGTCTCAGGGGCCACATCGAGTTAGACACTAGACGCCATCCTGGACATTCCATGTCTGGAAAGACATAAGACTGAGAGAATCCTTAGTCTGGATTGATCAGACAAAAGGCCATGCATTCTATTATCTATTATATATTATTAAGCCAGCCCAGACAATGATACCATATACATATATGGATAGCCTCACCGATAAGGAAGGTAGATGCATGCCTCTAGCTTCCTGTAAGCTCACAATCAAGGAAGAAAGTAGACGCAGGTCTAATGATAAATGGTTGCAAAAGATGCTGTGCGATAAAAGGACACTGGTTAGTCGAAATTCATGAGTGCATGAAACTGCTCTGGAAAATCACGATCAATAAGTTCGCCGAATATGATATTACCAGATGATGTTCAATTTAATATGGTATCTTTTATGATATAGGATATAGGATATTTTAGGTTATTTCTAATCGCTAGATGTCATTGAGGATATTCCTTACTGCTACACTAATTCAAATACTGTCTTGAAAGAATTGAAGTACGTTTGTTCTCACTTCAAAACAGCTGAGTCTTAAAAACGATTTGAACTCAATTACTTTGAGTAAAAACTTTTCGATTAAAATTTAATTCAACTTTCCTGGGTTTTTTTTTTTTTTTTGCTAGAGATTATCATAAATTCCGTTCTAAGTTCGAGTATGTTTTCATTTTGTATCGGCTGTTTGGTATTCCTGATTCTTATCATCTCTCAAATTATTTTTAGTTCGTTTGGCTCTCGACAATTTCATTATTGTGCATTAACGTCAGAGCTTTTATGATTTATCTCGATCTAACTGCTGTCGAATATTTCATCTATAAATATGCTTCCCAAATAATTAGCTTACTCGTATTATGGGCATTGATTTGTAAACTTCCCCGTCTGCAGGTTCATTCAAGAACCATATAATTATAAGATATCAGTGAATCAATGTTCAATTTATGATTAAATTGTATTGCATCATTGTTTATATTCAACTTCCAAGTATATTAAAAATTAATTTATTAGTGATCAATCAACCAACCAAATCAGGGATCAATCAATTTACGATCCCACCGTACGCAGTTCACAAGTATCTGTTGGCCATTTCTAATTCAGCTGCAATTATAATTTCGGTTAATATAATCCCAAGAAATTGGACTTGTTTGCAAAGGATGGTGTGTGTATATATATATATATAAATATTTATTTATGTATTATAATTGCAAATAAAACAATATGCGGCAATCTCAAGTACGGGCTAAAGATAACAAAATAACTGATCGCTTAGAAACAAACACAAAGGAAATTTGCAGAATCAATTGATTAGGATGATGGTAACACATTATGATAAGTCCAAATATGATTAGCTCGTGACTATAATCATTAATTGGAAATTGTGTGTGGGTGCTTGTTGAAAGTAAGTCGCTTGAAGTGTGCCCTAATCTCGATTGTAATCCATTTACAATGTCAACTTTAGGATTTTATTTTCAAATACCTGATAATCATTGTTCAAAAAATTTTAAGAAGAAACAACAAATAACAGTAAGAAAAAATACAAAAAGAAGGTAAAATAAAGGAGGCCAAAACTTGATTAAAGCAATACCATTTAATAATACACCCACACACAATTTCCAATTCATGATTATGACCACTAATCATATTATGACTTATCATGAAACGTTAGCATTATCATTATCAATTGATTCTGCAAGTTTCCTTTGTGTATGTTTCTAGGCGACCGTTTATTTTTGATCTGATTAAAAACCAATTAAGAATACTCAAATCGAGGCTGCTAGACAATGGAGCACCCCGCCCAACACTAATGTTGAGGTGCTATGAGTTGATCCTGATATAATGCGTCCATGTTTTCTAGAGAGATCAAACAGTTTGGGATCAGGCCAACCATACGAAAACCTTTAATTCCATTTTCTTTCTGAATCAATAGGTGCCTGTCAGCTGCAATTGGTAATAGTCAATCAGCTGAAAGACTTCAACCATTTTTGAATTATCAACGCACACTCAAAAAATCAAATTGCATTTAATCGAATATGTAAATTATGATTTGAGTGGATGCAGCTGATTCAGTTCGAAGTCTGAAACGGAAACCCTTTATGGCATTTGTCAAATGTTTTGAGATAACTATGTTTCTATATATATATATATATATATATATATATATATGTATGGAGTACATGCATCTGTTTTGATTTTCAAATGGTGCGCATAAGCTACTGCTTATCGATAATATAAATTATACACATGGACGGAGCACTTATCGTTCGACTTAAACATATATATACCTATGTATGCTTGATAGCCATACTACACATGTACAGTGTCTCAGACATTATTTCGACCACTGTTCTAGCAACAAATTTTAATTGCCTGCCATAAACTAATTATACATTTATCAATCACCAAAATGAATATGTGACCCCAATAAACTGGGGTTGCCCCACCTGCTAGGTCGGGTTGTGTAAAAAAGTACCTTAATTTATGGTCAAAGCTTATTTGCATTATGGACACCTGTGTGCCATAAAACCCGGATTTTTTACGTCAGGTTGAATATTTTCGGTATAAATAGACCAAACCTTCGTGGTCAGTTTAGGTATATCCTGCATATCGGGTGCAACCATCCAACAAGGACTATGGGCAAACGGACTACCATTGAACAACGGAAACACTTCAAAATCGGATATTCACATCGCCAAATTTCGTCGACGGAAATCGGATAGAGGACAAAGGCGGAAGATTTTCACCGAATGGGAAGAGCGGAGGATCATCAGGAAAATAAGGGAAAATCCTAAGCTATCGGCTCCAAAACTGACTCAACAGGTGCAGGATGAAATGGGGAAAAAGTGCAGTGTGGAAACTGTTTGCCAGGTTCTGCGCAACCACGACTTCAATGCCCGAGTACCACGGAAGAAGCCCTTTATAAGGGCAAAAAATAAAGGGAATAGGATGACGTTAAGGCTAAAGGAAATCATACTAAGTATTAACATCCCTATTTAAGTTTTCATACGCCAAATATGTTACTTTTTTTAAGACTGTGCGAAATAAGCTTTGACATGTATTTTGGATATGTTTTCAGATTTTGACTAATTTTAATTAATTAATGAATATTTTAATAATAACTAAAGTTTATTGTTCAAACGTGATATAATACGAAAAAAATTGGCATTTACAGATTTTGCGTTTGATTCTTTGTTTAGACTTTAAAGCACTTTAAATTTTTTGCTAGACACTGGTCGAAATAAGTTCTGAGACACTGTATGTGCATATGACAAAGCTGTGTTGACGTCATGGCAGCACCCCGAATTGACGTCATCGTCATATCGTCACATATGTGTGAGTACTTTGCAGATAGATGTGTCAATCCATTATAATATGGCTGAAGGTGTGCGGTATTCGTTTAGATTGATTTATATAAAGAAAAAAAATTAAAAAAATAACTCTATATATATATGTGTGCAATGGTGATTTACCCTCTTTTATTATTGTTTGAGGACAATCGTTTTGATATTGCTATTTTAGTCAGATCTTTGAATCTCATGTCTACGTTCGATATCCTTAAGACATTAAAACATATACATATCGGGACAGTAAAACAAACAACAAGTTTGTATTGTTAGTATTTTGTTTGTGCTTCAATTTGCTGGCGATCATTTAAATTAAAATCAAAATCAAATAGGGGGCCTGGAGGCAAGGTCCCAAGACAAAGTGTGCAATAACAATCGTTATCGTTATCGTGATCACATCTTGATAGTACCTGCAAGTACCTCCAAGCATACACAGTAGCTGACAAAAGAATGAAGCAACAACAAAAGAAATAAATAAAAACAGATTAAAGATTAGTATGTCTTGTAGGCCAAAATTTATTTCAAGACGATACATTTTCGGTTGCCTAACTCAGACGGGTAAATTCTTTGGATTCGATATCGCATACTTTCTTTAGCATCCTAATCTCCAAATAGATGGCAATGGCCAGGAAAATAATATATGCAATGAAGCTAACCCAGCCGACAAATTTTCCCAATACGAACTTGGTGCAAAGAAAGCTGCCATATAGCACAAAGGCTGTTATCAGCAGCATTCCAGTTGTTATCGATAATCCCGAAGACATGATCACAACGTTTTTGGACGAAATTAGTATAGAGATTAGCCATGGCAATCCCAAGCAAATAAATATATCAAACGTATTCGATGCAATAGAATTACATATGGCCATTAATCCATAACCTGCAACAGGAGCAGCCTAAAATTGGAAAACAAGAGTAAATACATAAATAATAGTTTGTACCTTTTCTGCACACAATGTAGGAGGCGACGATCTCTGGGACGCTGGTGCCGGCAGCGATTATGGTAAGTCCCATTACGGAATCGGGCACGTCCATGTTATAACCCACGACAGTGAGGAACCATGAAACAAAGTATGATGTAATAGAGATCCACACCACGGCCATTAGCAAGGTCAGAAAGATTATGGAACGGGCACTTGGAGTGGTTACGGCCAGCAACAGAACGGCTGGGTATTTGATGACCCACCATATCTTCTTAACATAGTTGGAACCCTCCTCTGGGGTCTCGCACACCGTCTGCTTGAACGTTTTGAGCGGTTCCTCCTCACGCTCCAGGGGATTAGTGGTCATCATATCCAACTCCATGTCGACCGCTATAAGCGGATTATAGTTAACACAAAATTGTATTTATGTATGCTAATAGATTTTATTAGTTTAAGTTACTTCGAAATAAACTCTGTATCCTGCGATCAAATATCAGACCGATCAAATAGAGGACATATCCACTTAAAAGAAGAGACGCTTCATGGACCTCCACCACGGAGTCGTGTAGTACAGCGAAAAGGCCCCCGATTGATATTAAATACCAGAAAGTATCTCGAGTTATGGGCCACCAGTCCAATTTGAGGGTCTAACATAAATTAAAAGTAATAGTAATAGTAATAGTAATAGTAATAGTAATAGTAATAGTAATAGTAATAGTAATAGTAATAGTAATAGTAATAGTAATAGTAATAGTAATAGTAATAGTAATAGTAATAGTAATAGTAATAGTAATAGTAATAGTAATAGTAATAGTAATAGTAATAGTAATAGTAATAGTAATAGTAATAGTAATAGTAATAGTAATAGTAATAGTAATAGTAATAGTAATAGTAATAGTAATAGTAATAGTAATAGTAATAGTAATAGTAATAGTAATAGTAATAGTAATAGTAATAGTAATAGTAATAGTAATAGTAATAGTAATAGTAATAGTAATAGTAATAGTAATAGTAATAGTAATAGTAATAGTAATAGTAATAGTAATAGTAATAGTAATAGTAATAGTAATAGTAATAGTAATAGTAATAGTAATAGTAATAGTAATAGTAATAGTAATAGTAATAGTAATAGTAATAGTAATAGTAATAGTAATAGTAATAGTAATAGTAATAGTAATAGTAATAGTAATAGTAATAGTAATAGTAATAGTAATAGTAATAGTAATAGTAATAGTAATAGTAATAGTAATAGTAATAGTAATAGTAATAGTAATAGTAATAGTAATAGTAATAGTAATAGTAATAGTAATAGTAATAGTAATAGTAATAGTAATAGTAATAGTAATAGTAATAGTAATAGTAATAGTAATAGTAATAGTAATAGTAATAGTAATAGTAATAGTAATAGTAATAGTAATAGTAATAGTAATAGTAATAGTAATAGTAATAGTAATAGTAATAGTAATAGTAATAGTAATAGTAATAGTAATAGTAATAGTAATAGTAATAGTAATAGTAATAGTAATAGTAATAGTAATAGTAATAGTAATAGTAATAGTAATAGTAATAGTAATAGTAATAGTAATAGTAATAGTAATAGTAATAGTAATAGTAATAGTAATAGTAATAGTAATAGTAATAGTAATAGTAATAGTAATAGTAATAGTAATAGTAATAGTAATAGTAATAGTAATAGTAATAGTAATAGTAATAGTAATAGTAATAGTAATAGTAATAGTAATAGTAATAGTAATAGTAATAGTAATAGTAATAGTAATAGTAATAGTAATAGTAATAGTAATAGTAATAGTAAACTTTCCTGTCAGTTTCGGTTCTTTCTTGGTACCTTGCTAATAGCCTTCGCCCTTTAACTTTAACTTTAACTTTAACTTTAACTTTAACTTTAACTTTAACTTTAACTTTAACTTTAACTTTAACTTTAACTTTAACTTTAACTTTAACTTTAACTTTAACTTTAACTTTAACTTTAACTTTAACTTTAACTTTAACTTTAACTTTAACTTTAACTTTAACTGACGTATCCTTGAGTTGTCTGCATGATGTACTCACCACGCCCGTTAGAATGCCACAGACAGATGCAATACCAAGGACATTGAACACCGAGGAACCGACAATAGTACCAACACCGATGTCCCCCTTTGTAACAAACGTGCCCACGATCGAGACAAAAAGCTCCGGGGCTGAGGTGGCGGCAGCAAGGAACGTCGCACCGGCAACATCGTAGGGCATGCGCAAGGCTGCATATGGCATGGTATATTGATTCTCAGTTACAGTTACAGTCTATGGAGGGGACGTTGGTATACCTACAATAGCAAAGTCGCTCCATCGCTGGTATCAGATAATCGTCACAGACAACCGCTAGTAATATGAACAAATATACGCTGGCGAGCAGACAGACAACCGCATTGAGTATACTCTTCTGCCGCATGAAATTGGGAAACTCCACTATCGATGGAATGGTACAGTTCAGTTCTTCATTGTTATGGCTGCGCATTAAGAACGGATCGGCGCCCTCTGTTTGGTTGTGGGCTTTGATCTGTATTATCTGTTGTAACAAATTTGTACTTGAATGCGTACCGTATTCCTTTTCATTAATAAGTAACCGCACAGCTCTATCAAAATTGATATGCATTTAAAAACATATGGTTCAACGATTAACACAAATTTAAAACAATTCTTTCCAAAATAAAAATGAATTTTTTACTGACACATGTATTTGACTGTGAAATAATTTCTCTCTAAAAATGAATAAACAGTAGTTTGATTTCTTTGTTAAATCTCATATATTATTAATCGTATAAATACATTATTGAATTTGTTGTTTGGTTTTTGGTTTTTGGATTTTTGTTTTTGGTTTTTGGTTTTTGTTTTTTGGTTTTTTTTTTGTTTTTAGGTTTTATCCCATTGTCTCATTTCATTTCATTTCATTTCATTTTTCCAAATGTCGTGAAGAGAGATTCTTCTTCTACTTTAATAATAATAATAAAAAAAAAAGTATTACAATAACAGCATAACGTAGTAGCATAAAGGTAACTCGAACTATCAAGGTAGATAGAATAGAACAGGAAAAATACATATTAATTAATTAAAACGACTGCACTGCAGAGTTGCCCCGCCCAGCTCCAGTACCAGTACCAGCTCCAGTTCCAGTTCCAGATTGCAGTTGCATTACCAGCTCCAGCTCCAGTTCCAGCTCCAGCTTCAGCTTCAGCTCCAGCTCATGATCGTCCGCATGTTGGCAGATTGACGCGAAAGAACACATTGAGCTCGATGAGCGAGGCGAATACCATAAATACCAAATAGATGACCAGACAGGCGATGCCCACTTTGGTGTCCAGCTTGAACTTATTCATCGAGAATGTCAGATAGAGCAGAAACAGCGTGGACAGCAGTGTTATGGCCGAATACTCCAGCCCGGCCGAGTTAATGGCAACATAATTCTGACCGGGCTGTATGGGAAAGAAGACCGCCTTTATCAGCCAGGGTACGCCCAGGCATAGCAATATATCGAACGTATTCGAGCCAATCGAATTGCATATACCCATCGATCCATGACCTGGCCAGAGAGTAGCGAATAGAATAGAACAGAACAAAACAGAACAAATTCCAACCAACATACACATGAACACATCATCATCCATCATCCATCATTCAGTATCAACAATGAATACTCACCGCGCTTTGCCACAATCACACTGGATACGGCCTCGGGTACACTGGTGCCAGCGGCCAGAAACGTTATGCCCATCACCGAATCGGGTATCTTAAGTGTATCGCCTGGTTAAAAGAAAAAAAAAAAACAAACAACAAAAACATTGTACAATTTTTCAGAATTAAGTACATTTTTAGTTGGGGAGAGTGGCTAAGAAAAAACTCACCAATTATGGTGATCATCCACGCCACAACGTACGACAGCGATCCAATCCAGACAATGCACATGATGAAGGTCAATGGGAAGATTTTGTTATTTTTTGCCTTTTTACAATCGGGTATCGCGATGCGAAACAGCAAATGAATGGGCCAGATGATAATCCAGGTGAACTGGGCAAAGCAGCTGGTTCCCTTGGGGTATGTCAACAGTGAGTATCCCTCTTGATCCACCTCCTCAGCGGCAGCAGTAGTAGCTGCCGCTGCAACAGCCACCGATAATTGTGCCTCAGCATCGGCATTATCAGCAATTGCAACCGATGCGATTGCTCCAACAGCTGGGGCACCAACAGCTGCAACATTGGCACCACCAACACCAGTACCACCGCCGCCACCTACTCCAGTTGTGGTTGTTGTTGTTGTTATTGATGTAGTTGTTGTAGTTGTTGTTGTATTACTGGCCTTGGCCTGATCGTTGTTTAAGCCGCCATTCAACTGAATGCTGGCCATATTTTGGCAAATGCGATTTTCCACGAGCTCTGTGGAAAAGTTGACAAAAATTTGCAGTTACTGCAACTGGATTGGGGCAACTTTTGCAACTTTTGAGCTGCACGTTTTTTTTTTTTGTTTTTGTTTTTGTTTTTGGTTTTGTTTTTGTGTACCTGGTTCCTTTTCATTGCTGTTCTTTGTGTGTATGCTGCAGTTTGAGGAGCGGCTGCGCGAGCGCGCCTGCTTAACGCCACCTGTGTGTGAGATTTGGCAGTATGTATTGTTTAGTGTGTCTTTGAGTGTGTTCTATATATATATATATATATAAGTACATATATATATATATATACAAGTATATTTCTCTCTCTTTCTCTAGCTCTGTATGCTTAAACTTAAGTTAGAGCAATTACCCTTTTTTGGACCAACCATGAGATCCTATAATATACAATTATAATGCCTATCTTTGGCCAAGACTAAGTATTTATATAATATCTCATAGCCACATTTAATGCTCTAGTGTTGTTTAAGTGTAGTTTTTTTTTTGTGCTCAAATTTTGGTTCGATGACTGCGACTCACCTTTGGCGCACTTTTGAAAGGACTTGTCGAAATACATGACAGCCAAATAGACCGCATAGAGGGAGACCAAGATGAGGGCCTCATACCACTCGACACGCTCGTCGTGCATCACACAGATGAGTATGGCGACCGTAACGCCATAGGCGATGCTATCCCGCGTCAGTGGCCACCAATCCAGCGGTATAGTCTGAACAAATATATATATATATTTAGTTTAAGGTTAGGATCACACTTGTTATTGAACAGCAAGAAAAAATATGTATATTTGATCATAGGTAAACAAAGCATTAAAATGAGGAATCTTAGACAGAGTCCGTTTGTTCTGAATTGAACAGCGTTAGACTCGTATCAGAGTATTGTTAATCGCGTGCATTCGTTTGTCGCAGTGTACTTACCATGCCAGCACCGATGCCGCAACAGGCGGCAACCGCGAGTATGTTGAACACCGCCGATCCGACAATGGTGCCAACACCGATATCGCCCTCCGTAATGAATGTCCCTATCACATTCACAAAGAGCTCCGGCGCCGATGTGGCAGCGGCCATAAAAGTGGCACCCGCCACATCGTTGGACATGTTTAATGCTAATCACAAATGGCAAAGGTTTATATTATTTAGTAATTGTTGTGTTGCTGCGAATAGTGTGTGTGTGTGTGTGTGTGTGTGTGTGTGTGTGTGAGTGTGTGTGTGTGTGTTTGTGTGTGTGTGTGTGTGTTCGATCTCTCACCTGCACATATTTTCTCAACAGCTGGCACAAAGTACTCATCACATACTACTGCTAATGCTACAAATAAATATAAACTGGCTATAACATGAAGTACAACAGCACCGGACTGTCTTTGCGCCTCCGTGAATAGATCTCTGGGGAAATCATCAATGGCGGGCTGAGTGCAATTTATATCTATAATTATATTGGAAAAAAAAGAGGGATGCAAAAGTACTCATTCATATTCATTTCACTTACATTAATTTTATATATATATATTTTTATTAATATGTTTGTGTGTTAGCTTTAATGTTTAATTTAAATTTATTTTATATTTGTTTTCAATATTGTGTTCATATTGAAATTCATATTTGTATAATATTCACACATATATTATATATTAGCATTCATTTTCATAACCAGTTTTATTGCCTACTTTTGAGAGTCCCGCAATTATTCATAATTAGTTTGATTATTTAAGTATCTTTGCTTAAAGTTTGACTTATCAATTTGTTTATTTTGCTCTTTGAGTTTGGGGCTGAGTTAATGTTAGAGAGACGATGTCTTATTTGAAAAAACATTTAAAATTAATCTATGCTTTTTAGATAAACAATAAAAAAAAATAATAAAAAAAAATATGAAAAAAATAAAAAAAAAAATAAAACAAGAACCAAAAGAAAAAGATGCCAATTTTTCATGAGCATGATTTAGTATTTCAACGTAAACACTAGTCGATAAAAATGCATTGAACTTTGCGTATATGCAATATGGTATATAGTAATATAATATATGTAATAAAATCTGGATTCCATTGATTGTGAGTATTCGAGTAAATGATGAGTGTTAAAATAACTATAATCGCATGATTTATTAACAACTGTTTTAAGCACGCAATTTAAATATCAATTATAAGATCAAAGTCGCATCGATTCACTTTTAGCTTGAATGACCTGCACGCAAAAGCGAGTACTCGTTGCAATTGTAGTTATTAGTTAATGATAAATCGTAATGCGCACATTTCATGTTACGTTTGTCCAATTTAATTATTATTGTTTCGGTATGTTTTCCTCTGCGTTGTTGTTTATTTTTAGTTATTTTTCTTCGTTGTTTTTTTTTTTTTTCTTGTCAATTTGTCGCTTCTTTCTCTCAAGCGCCGGTAAAGAACTAAACCACCGAGGCAGCAAGAACAACCACAAGACTGACCAGACAGATCCCACCTAAGGAACAACAACAACAACAACAACGACCCCAACAAATGACAACAAAAACAAAAAGAAAGACAAACAAGAAGAAGAAGAAGATGATGATGAGAAACGTAGAAAAAGCCGAAGCTACCCGCCAGTCCCGAGTCGTGTACAATTCCAATTCCGATTCCAATTCCGAGTCGCCGACTTGATTATCGATCAAATGAGTTGAGTTGAGTTTAGTTACGTTGTGTTGCGTTGAGTTGAGTGGATAGTTTTTTTTTTGTGTTTTCTCTATTTTTTGTAGGTTGTATTTGGCATTTAGTTTGTTTGGCGCTGCAACGGAAACGATAAATACGAGAAACGCTTTGATCTCGCGATGTTATCAAATTGAATAATAAAAACCGACGCATGTCGGCGATCTAAAAACAGAAGCACCTTCCCACTTGACCGACAAATTTACAATAGTAAAGTGCTGCCTAAACATAACACCAAACGACAACAATCGATTGTTGGCCGATATTTAAGGTTTTTTTTCGCGTAATGATACTTCGAGATTAAGGATAAAAATACAAGAATATAACTACAATGCTAGCCATCCAAAAACCTTACTTGAAATTACTTGAAAAATAAAATGGAAAATTAAAAAAAAAAATTATCAAATATTCTACGAAGTATTTAAAAACAGAAGATATTGAACAGTTATATAAATATTTCCATCCACGAAAGATGGATCAATGAAAGACTTTCTCGATTAGAAAGTATTACTCAGAACAATGCTAAAATATATTTTTTGGTAATCTTTTTTAAGATCCACTCTAGCTGTAGACATTACTTTTTCCTATATATAGGCATATGCATATGTATATTTATAATATATATTTGTACAACATTTCAGGGCAATTTGCATAAATTTCGATAAATAATTGAAGACAATTTTTCGACACACAAACAAATAAAAAGCAAGACAGCAGCAGACAACATCATAATCATATCATGTGCGACTCGGACTTGCACCATCATCAACAACAACACTAGCCAGCCACAAGAACAATGACAACAGGAACAACAAGAGCAACAACAAGTGCAACATCATCATACCCACTCATAAACTGGAAGACAAAGCCGACAAATGTGGATGCGACTTGAGGCCACTACAGATCGACACTTTGCGTGCCGGCGAGTGGACAACAGAACGCACCCGGGTTTTTTTTATATTTCATTTTTTTTTTTATTATTATTATTTTTTTATTTTATTTTTTTTTTTGTATCCAGTTCAGCTTACGGTACGACGACGACAACGTCTTCGGGGTCAATTGAGCCAAACGCATTTTGTAACCGCAGCGGCCCGCATAATGCAATAATGCTTAATCAGCATTTACAGCTACTACTACAACAACAACAACAACAACAGCTACAGCAGTGGGCGGTGATGCGTTGGTTGGGTGGTGTTAATGATAATAAATTTAACATGGATAACAATCAGCGAAAACGTTCAATCACAGTAAATTAAGTTCACTCTAATTGAATAAGAGCCGCATAAGCAGTAGTGAAAGCGATCCAACAGCAACAACAACAGCAACAGCAATAGCAGCAACAACATAAACCGGAATCCAGAGTTGAAAACAAAAATTAACTAGAAGTCATGTTGCATGTGAACAAACAGCTGTTGATTAAATAACGAAAATAGCACTGGAGTGATGAAGTAGCAAGCAGAGTGCAGATTCCGCAAAGGATACTATTAGGATAGCATCACGCATTTGCCATTCATTCAAGTATGTAATCCAAATTAATTCGTGCAATTAACCGATTTGCGAAATTAACTTCAAGTTACCCATTCGTTGAGCTGTAATCTATCTGGAAGCATCAACTTTGATGCCAATTCCTGCATTACTCATGATAAAAGCTAAAGGAACAAGAACTCGGTGCATTACACAGGGCTTTTTTCTTATCGTTTCTATATATACGTTGAAAAAGACCATTCGATCTAAGAGAGAGCGAGAGAGAGCGAGAGAGAGAGATAGAAAATCAATTAACTCGATATGTAAATAAGTTAAAACTGGAAAATGTTTGAAAGCCGACATACGATTTACAATACGGGTTTATATTGTTTCTCAATATTCTTCACACTGAGGAAGTGAAATGAAATTCAATATTTTTAATATATATATATATATAAACGGAACAACTGTACAACAGAGGAATGAAAAAAGGTTACTGTGTCCCATAGAATATTACGTATACGTCGCATTGCCACAATTGGGTATTGTTTTACAAGAGACTTCGAAGGCATTCACAGACAAATAGTTGGATAGATATGTGTGAATGGAGAAATATGTACTGTGTACGTTTAAATCTATATGTGTATGTGTGGTGTATGTGTATATGTAAGTTATTTTGTACATAAGTAAGCAAAATCAACGCCACAATGCGTTTTAATATGACTTTTGTGTACCGTTTAAGTAAGTTTGAGAGCACCCAAGCTAAGCCTCAGATCATCTCAGCACTAGGGTCTGCCAATGTGGCAATCTCTAAACATATATACATATTTATTTATGTATATATATATATATATGTGTATATATCAATATATATACATATGTATCTGTGTGTCTGTGTGTGTGTGTGTTGTTCGTTTTTAGTTAGTTACTGTATCCGTATCTGTATCTATATCTGTGTATCTGTATGTGTTGTTATATCTTGCGCAAGCTGACGTGCACCCAGTGAACAACCGTACGGCACGAACAATTTAAGACTCGTCCAAATTAATCATGTTCCACTGCAAGATTTCAGATTTCCATATTTCAAAGCATTTGACATTTATCATCACTTATACTTTAGCTGCCTAATAAATATTTAGACAAGAAGACTTAAAAGGAATCAATAAGAATGGATTGAACAAAAAAAAAACAGCATTTTACATTACACATAAAAAATACAACTTTGTTACATAACGAAATGCGACTTCTTATCAATTATCATGAATTTTGACAACAGCATATTAAATCAGTATTAAAATGCTTTTATATTTTTTTGTTAAAGTTTCATTGAAAATGTTGCTACACAGAAGAAAACAGAAAGGGCTAGAAAAAAATGAAGCTGACATGAAAATCGTTAATTGTTATTCGTTATTCATTTTTTTTTTGTTTTTTTTTTTTAATTTGTTACAAATTTTCTGATATTGCCGGTTAATAATAATAAAAATAAAAGTAAGTGTCATGTTCTAGTCTTAATATTTATCGACTGAATCGGTTGCATGTTGACAAATACGTTTTTAACTGAGTGGTAGGCCTTATAATTTTGTTTTGAATGTGATGCTTGAATGCGTTTGAACAAACAAATCCGTTGTATGATTTAGTTCGAGTTCCATTTGTCACGAAATAAAACTATTATCGATTTTTTTTTGTATTTGTTATTTTTTGATTTTGGTTAAGTAAATATTTAAGTTGTAGTATTTTTATTAATGTATAAATTTCATCTTTTTTTGTTGAGTGCCTTTGCACTCGCCTAATGCTTATCACGTTGCGCATACGCCGCATTGTACAGCTAACCAAATACAAATGAAGTCATCTATGAAAATTAAGTTTTCCGCAACAAAAATAAACCAAAAAAAAAAAAAAGCTAACTAAACAATAGGCACAGCAACAACAACAACAGTCTTTTGATTTTGTTCTAATTTTTTTGTTTCTTTTTTATTGTTGTTGTTTCTTTCTTTTTTGTTGGATGCTTTTTTTTTGTGCATAGTAAATGTCATTAAGTTTCACTTAATGAGCCAATTTAGACAATTGATCCATATGCTTTGGTTTACGCGATACACATACACATACATTCATACATACATACATATAAATAGATGATGTGTGATAGTGTGTGTGTGTGTGTGTGTGTGTGTGTATATGGATGAAGAAACGGGAGGCAAAAGCGCGCCGACAAATGTGCAGAAACGGAATCCAATTCCAACCGACGACGACGACAATGTTAAGTTAAATATATTAGATACAATTTATGTATATATTTATATATATCTATATATATGTAATGTATATATGTATGAACATGTATGTATATGATATGTAATATATGACAAATGTGACGTCACTGCACACACACACACGCACAGCTCATTGTTTAATTTGCTTTAATTTTTGCCGCATAACAAAAAGGACAAAAAAAAAATTTTTATTTTATTTTAATTGGTTTTGTTTTAGTACATTTATTATTATTAGTATTTATTTCATTTCTTAATTGATCATTTTTGATGACACTTTTAATTTTGAAAAAATTATTTCTTCCTTTTAAGTGTTTTTTTTTTTTTTGTTTAACTTTTTAAATTGAAAATTGCTTGTTTTATTTTAGTTGGTCTTTTTTTTTTTAGAGGTTTTAGATATGTAATTTTTGTGCCCGTACCCGTAGTGCTGCTAAGACCCCAATAGTCTTCCATTGCTGCACGGTGTTGTAGTGGTGATGGACACTCGTAAACTGCGCTGCGGCCGCTATATGAAACGCAATCTCAATCTCAATCTCTGTCGTCGCTTCCACTTCAATGGTGTTGATTTGCTGGCTTGGTGGCCCCGTCGCCGTCGCCGTTGCCGTCTCTCTCGCTCTCTCCCTCAATCTATCCTCAGCGGCTTAGCCTTAGTAAGCGCACACAGACGCGCACACCCACACATATACGAGATGTACGCACACAAATGCATGTAGCAGGCTTTGAGCCTCTATATAAACGCGCGCGCTTATTTTCAATTGTCGTGAAGATCTCTTGCAACGTTCAAAGCGCGCACATACGGAAGCGGAGTGGGGGTGGGTGTGGAGGGGGATCTTTGACAATTTAAAGCACAAGGCGCGGCGTGGCGCGACACTCATACACACCCACACACATGCATTATTAGTATGTGTGTGTGTGTGTCTGTTTTTGTTTGTGTGTGTTGTGTGTGTGTGTCTCACTTAATGCATTTCGCGTTTTGAGGCAAATGCCAAAAGGCAACACACTAAAAGGCATAAATCAAGGGGCAATCAGAAAATAGACGCCGCCACTGCCAGTGTTCGTAGTCGTCGTCGTTGTCGTTGTCTTCTTTCTCTTCTTCTGCTTACTGTTCTTCTTCTTCTTCGGCAGTCAGACAGTTGACAGTTGGCGCTGTTATATGTATGCTGCGATCTCGCTTTCGCGTCTCGTGCCAAGTCCACTATCGTTTGTCTTTTATCTTTATCACACTTTAGCTTACGCTAACAACAACAACATGAACAAAAACAAAACAACAACAATATGACAATAGGCGAAAAAAAAAATGTCAATCCCGAATCCCGTTGCTCAGTTGACGGCGCGCATCTTTTACATTTCTTTATGCTCTCATCTGTTTGTATGTCTGTCTGTATGGATAAGTGTACATATGTGTATGAGTGTGTGTGTGTGTTTTTTGTGTGTGTGTGTGTGTGTGTATGTGTCTGTGATTATGTGTGTATTTATAGTCAAAGCTTTAGCTTTAGTTTTGGCTTTGGCTTCGGTTTTGCTTTTTAAATTTAGATTTAGCTTAGCATTTGGCTATGGCTATGATTTTATTCTATATATTGTCTTGATGCCGCCGACGTTGACGTTAAACTGATTCGATGTTTCGGATAGCGCTTTAGTCGAAACTGAGCATCGACATTATTTTTTGCCGAGCTTGAAAATTTGTTCTATTGAGGCATCATTCGGTCCGTCAGTTTAACTAACTATAGACTACGTATGTATATATGTATGTATGTACTTGTGCTTGCACATACACAAAAAACGCGGATTGCATGCTCCCCACACACAGACACACACTCACACACGCACACCCACTTTCCATCAGTGTATGTGTGTGTGTGGGTGTGTGTGAGTGTACCCATATTACAGTGTTCGCTTGGAGATCAAAACATCCCGAAATTAGTATAATCATTTGCAGCTAGCTCTAAAAACAAATTAATATGCTTAATTCAAGTATGAATTACCATTTGACAGTATTTTAGCAGCGAAAATTAGTGCAAAAATATTTCAATTCCTCATTTATTAATTAAAATGGATTTAGTTGAATTTAAACTTGATATCTGTAATGATTTAAGAACTTATGTACACCCCTAAAATCAGAACACAATGCTTATATCTCAAAGTATTTTTCGATTGCAAAGGGATTTGGAAAATCATTCCTGAACTACAAATTCCGTTCTCTGGCCTAGGATTGGCAAACTTGGACGAATATCGGGCAACGTTTTTGATTTCAAAACTATTTATGTAGATTCCAATTTATCGAGACTTTACTGCACTTGTTGGTTATTATTGTCGTTGTTGTTGTTATTGTCGTCGGCCAGTCTCCAGTTACCCCACATGGACGGGATCGTATTTTTACAGCCTACTATATATACATACATATATATATATATATATGTAGATATTGCTGTGCGACAAAGGTCATGTCATGGTACAGCGACCAACTAATAATGCTCTATACAAACAGCTCGTGCCATCAAAGAAAGTTATTTATTTTCGGACTTGGGCTTGGCTCGACCAACAGCAACAACAATAACAATAACAACAACCAACCACAGCAGCTTCAATACATACCAATCTAATTATATTACGGCGAAAATCAAGTCAAATAATATATATAATTAAGCTACTTTGTGCCAGTAAGCAATTTATGCATTAACATTAATATAAATGTTAAGCCATGACTAAATACGCATTCCTCGACAATAAACAGAGTGATAGATAAACAAACAAACAAACATCTTCAAAAAAAAAAAAAAAAGAAGGGTAAAAGACCCAAATTTGTTTGAGGAAACGAACTCCCAACAGTAACTGTTATCTGATCTCCATCTCATCTCATTAGTTTCAGTTGCTGTATGCCCCCCATTCATTAGTTATTCATTCGCCTTATCAGAGTGGCATGTTTTGATTCCGCACAACGAATTGCCACTGATGCCAACCAACAATTAGTCATCTCTAGAAATTAGGTTAAAAACAGTTAGCTAGCTTAAGCGGCTGGCAACATATATAAATATAAATAAAAATCAGACAAGAAACAGGACAGCTTCGAAAACAACATGTAAAATGTGAAGAAAATAGTACGTGACATCATTTTTAGGGCTTATCTCGGCATGGCTCAGGTGATAAAAAAGGCCGTCAATTGTCTGGACAGACATAAATAATACAGAGGCATGCGAGACTTACGAAAAATACGATTACATACCTAATTAGAGACACATCAGGAAGCCGCTTGTCAACTATCTCTCTCTCTCTCTCTCACACTCTCTCTCTCTCTCTCACTCACTCTCTCTCTCTCTCTCACTCACTCTCTTTCTCTCTCTTTCCCTCTTCGACTGTCTGTGTAGTGTGCCTGTCCAACTAATTGAATCGGAACGTTTCTAATTAGGCACAAAAATGAAATAGTTAGCTGGACGACAACAACAACAATCAAGCCATAAGGTACTACTACATACTACTACGATATACTGTATAATAATGTCATACATTCAAAAATAAACTAATGTGAATTTACATTCAATTTGTTAGATTTTTAATTGGACACGCATTGTCATCATCACAACAGATGACACGATTCTGTTCAATTAGGTTGAACTTCGCTCTTAAAGTCACCCAAAAAAAAACATAAATAAATAAATGTATTCAATACATGTGCCCCTTGATTATTATTGCATGTTTTCTAAATAAATTTAGAAAACTATATATATATATATATGCTCTAATTGGAATCAACTTGGATTTAGTATGGGTATTCATAGAGAAGAAACCAATCTTTATCATTATCTAAATATTATTGAATGTTTACATATTTGCCTCAAACTTTACATTTCCTATGAACATCCCAATTACAATCCAATTACATGCTCTTCTAATATATGCCCAGGGCACCGTCTACTGAAAGGGAAAGAAATGTTTTCATTTGGATTTGCAGCATTGCTTTCTCATAGGAAACATTTCTACAGGGAAAACTTCATGTTTTTGAATTTGAAGACTAAAAAATATAACAATTTAAATTATACATATCATTAAGTCAGCAAATGGTATAAAAGAAATCGTGAAGAAAAAAATAAATATGAATTTCAATTTTGCACTTCCTTTTATTAATGCTTTCAGCATTACCTGTAAAACCAATTAATTAGCAACAAATATATTTTCTTTGAAATCAGATTTATGTATTTTTTTATTACCTATCTGTCCCCATATACATACATGGATATATATATATATAAATCTGTATGTGCTGCATGTTAACAAGTTATGTGAAACGCCTTTGATTGTGCATGAATTGTTTGTTTCTTTATATTTTATATTTATGGTACTTTAAGGTATCAACGGGGGAATATATAAGGTAATAATCGCATTGCTTGCTTTTTGCTAATCTTTATCTTTAACAATTAAAACTAGGAATTTTCTCTTACACACGCACATGCCGAAAACGCAAATGCTTGCCTATGTACACGGAAGAAAGAGATATACATATATATATATATATATATACGGTGTAATACATATATATATATATATATACATATATAAATAAATGTTTATATAAACCACTTAAGATATTAGCAACTGAACAAAATATATAATAAACAAAAAATTATAAATTTGACTAAAACGCGCGTCACCCAAGTTTTAACGAAAAATCATCAAATTTGAATGATTTTGAAAAATCGAATATAGAAGGGAGAGGAGGGGAATAGGGGTTCTGGGGGGTAGGCAACAGGATGATGAAGTATAATAATAAAAAAAGGAAGAGAAAACTATTTGATGCATGTATTGTTGTTGTTGTTTTAGTTAATTGTTGTTAATCAGTTTGGCATGCCGACACCCTGCTGAAAGCTGAGCGTCTCCTGTTGCTTCTTCACCTCCTCCTGCATTTCGAGGGCGAGCTTCTTGTATTTTTCCGCCTCCTTTTCGTTCTTCTCGATGCCATCGCCGCGCGCATACATTTGGCTAAGATTTGCACAGGCGTACATGTTACGCAACTCGCACGCCTTATAGGCAAACTGAAATGCCTTCTTCATGTCCTTGAGCACAATGTAATCGGTGTCCTTTATTGGCGATTTAGTTGTGCTCGGCGGCACAACGCTGGCCCCGCCCGCCACATCCTCGGGCTTCTTTTGTACGCCCGAAATGTGCATGCCGGATAAATAGAAGCAGGCGGTGGCATTGTTCATGTCACAACTCTTTGTTAGAAACTGCAAGCCCTTTAATGATAATAATGATAGATATTATTATATATGTATGTGGTAATTGCCCAAGTTGTTGTTCTTGTTGCTGCACTCACCTTGGGCACATTTCTGTCAATCTCTTTGGGCATTGAGCGCGAAACCAGCAACAGGCCAGAATGCAAACAGGCATCCGAATCATTTAGGTTGCAGCCCTTCTCATAATATTGATAGGCGACGCGCGGTTCGCCTTTGCTGCCACTTTTGCCCTTGCCCAGAAAGCTATAGTTGCCATATTTATAACAGGATTTTGCATAACCATAATCGTCACATGTCGATTTGTATACCTTCGATGCCTTCTCGAAGTCCTTCTTAATGCCCTCCAAATAATCACCGAGAAGATGGCAAACTGTAAATAGAAATTATCATTTTCAACTTTTATTTTTCTTTCCGCAATTTACTCTTGTTTTTTAAGCAAAGAAAAAAGTTCTTTTGTTTTGTAATTAAATTACGCTACCAAAAAAGAAAAAAAACCTAGGTTAGAGCACACATTGTTTTTGTTGCGGTTTGCTGCTGTTGTTGTTGTTGCAGCCACTCGCAGACTGGCCGCCTGTTGTTGTTGCTATTTACCTTCCGGTTTCTTTTCCGAATAGCAGCCAAAGCGATATTCAACGCCCAGCTTCTCTACATACTCCTTGACGTCAGACTCCTTTTTTAAGTCGTAGGCCATTGTGTTTTTGTTTAACTATGATATATACAAAAATAAAATATAACAGCCAGTTTTGTCGATGCCTCTCTGGATGTTATGTTGCTGTAGCGGCTGTGTTTTTGTTGTTGCTGTTGTTGTTTCTGCCAACTTTTTTTCAGCACTTACAAGTAGTGCTGGAAAGTACACAATGCGATTCGTGCCATCGATGTTTTCGATATGTGTGTACGCGGTCACACTGTGTCAGTTTTAAACTTGGAGCGTCATGTATATGTGTGATATTTGTCGAAAGAAAAGTAGCAATAATGAAAATGACGATGAACAGGATGCGCTATTGTACGGCGAGTGGATGAGGAAACAAAATGTGACAGTGCACTATTATTGTCTGGTAGATACGCACAACTCCGATGATCGATTGACATCATATTAAGGTATTTCTGTTTTTTTTTTTTATTTCCAGTTGCTTTCGACAAATTTGGCACAACGCGGCAGCAGCGCCACTGGAATTTTGGGTTTTCTACTGCGCGACATCCGCCAGGAGGTAGCAGCTGCCAATCAGCGGAAATGTGCATTCTGTAATGAGACAGGTGCCAGTGTGATTTGCTACACGTGTCGCATTGTTTTTCACATGACGTGCGGCTTGGAAAACCGTTGCATTTCTCACTTTTGCGATGAGTTTCGCAGCTACTGTGAAAATTGCACGCCACTCGATGCCTATAAGCGGCAGCTGCTCGCCAATCCACCAAAGGATGCTCATTGCGCCATTTGCTTTCGTGTCATCTCCCCATTTCTGCTCCACAATGTCGCATATGGGGATTGCTGTCGCAAAGGATTCACGCATCGCAGCTGCATGCGTCGCTATGCGCTCGCCTCCGGCTACTATTTGCAATGTCTGTGGTGTCGTGATAAGAAGTTCCGCGACACGATCCGATTACAGTCGGTCTTTGTGCCCGATCGCGATGCAACGTGGGAGCGTCAAAAGAATGCGTACCGTGAACTTCACAGGACGCGTTTGCGCTGCGATATGGCGGAATGCCTCTGTCCAAACGGACGGGATTACTGTCGGGGCACGTGGACCATTCAACTTTGCATAATGTGTGCAGCGACGGGAACGCATCTGAAATGCCATGTGGGCACAATGCGTTTATCCCGTGCCCTGCACTCGATCACAGATTACAAGTGCACGTCCTGCATTGAGGTGGAACAGAAGCTAGTCCAATCCCATATTGTGCAGTCACCAACGGAATGTGGGCATATTGATAGTTCCTTCTATATGACCAAACGATACTGTGAACTAAGCCTTGCCATTGACGATGATTCGCCAGCACAATCCGATGATGAGTCCACATGCAATGCCAGCATCATAACAGTTGTTGCCTCGCAAAATCAGATACAGATACCCATGCCACAGCTGTCACCACAACCACAGCCACAAACACCAGCGAATCAAATGCCAGCTCAGTCAGAAACAATTGTAATTGAGCTCTCCGATTCGCAGCCGAGCGACTCACAGCAGCTGAGGTGCGCTCTGCAGACGCCTCTGCTGCTGCATGAGTCCTTCACAAGCGGCGATCACTTCTATCTGGTTGTCTACGAGTACAATGAGGAGCTGTCCGATCCATGCACGGGCACCTGCACACTGCGCTTCGCTCAGGACGATAAACGACTCAAGGATCGCACGGAGCAGACGCTCCAGCTGCTGCAGGTGACCGAAGCGGACATTTGGTTTAGGGACACCAATCGTGGGATTTACGATAGAATCGATAAATATAGCATCAGGAAATAAGTGTTTATATATATCGGCCTCAATCTGTTCAACAGGCATCATTTGTTTGCTTTTTGGCAAACATATTTGCATTCATCAATTGACTCTTGAAGAGTCACAGTCGTTGAAGATTCATGCTCTTCTAATATTGGTTTTATATGTGAAATATGGATATATCCAGGGCACTTGGATTTGCAGCATTGCTTTCTCATAGGACTTAATCAGAAACATTTCTACAGGGAAAACTTCATGTTTTTGAATTTGTTAAGACTAAAAAATATAACAATTTAAATTATACATATCATTAAGTCAGCAAAATAAACATGAAATTCAATTTTGGATTTCCTTTTATTAATGCTTTCAGCATTAGCTGTAAAACCAATTAATTAGCAACAAATATATATTCTTTGAAATCAGATTTATGTATTATTTTATTACCTATCTGTCCCCATATACATACATGGATATATATATATATATAAATCTGTATGTGCTGCATGTTAACAAGTTATGTGAAACGCCTTTGATTGTGCATGAATTGTTTGTTTCTTTATATTTTATATTTATGGTACTTTAAGGTATCAACGGGGGAATATATAAGGTAATAATCGCATTGCTTGCTTTTTGCTAATCTTTATCTTTAACAATTAAAACTAGGAATTTTCTCTTACACACGCACATGCCGAAAACGCAAATGCTTGCCTATGTACACGGAAGAAAGAGATATACATACATATATATATATATATATATGGTGTAATACATATATATATATATATATATACATATATAAATAAATGTTTATATAAACCACTTAAGATATTAGCAACTGAACAAAATATATAATAAACAAAAAATTAGAAATTTGACTAAAACGCGCGTCACCCAAGTTTTAACGAAAAATCATCAAATTTGAATGATTTTGAAAAATAGAATATAGAAGGGAGAGGAGGGGAATAGGGGTTATGGGGGGTAGGCAACAGGATGATGAAGTATAATAATAAAAAAAGGAAGAGAAAACTATTTGATGCATGTATTGTTGTTGTTGTTTTAGTTAATTGTTGTTAATCAGTTTGGCATGCCGACACCCTGCTGAAAGCTGAGCGTCTCCTGTTGCTTCTTCACCTCCTCCTGCATTTCGAGGGCGAGCTTCTTGTATTTTTCCGCCTCCTTTTCGTTCTTCTCGATGCCATCGCCGCGCGCATACATTTGGCTAAGATTTGCACAGGCGTACATGTTACGCAACTCGCACGCCTTATAGGCAAACTGAAAGGCCTTCTTCATGTCCTTGAGCACAATGTAATCGGTGTCCTTTATCGGCGATTTAGTTGTGCTCGGCGGCACAACGCTGGCCCCGCCCGCCACATCCTCGGGCTTCTTTTGTACGCCCGAAATGTGCATGCCGGATAAATAGAAGCAGGCGGTGGCATTGTTCATGTCACAACTCTTTGTTAGAAACTGCAAGCCCTTTAATGATATTAATGATAGATAGTATTATATATGTGGTAATTGCCCAAGTTGTTGTTCTTGTTGCTGCACTCACCTTGGGCACATTTCTGTCAATCTCTTTGGGCATTGAGCGCGAAACCAGCAACAGGCCAGAATGCAAACATGCATCACACTGCGCTTCGCCCAGGGCGATAAACGACTCAAGGATCGCATGGAGCAGACGCTCCAGCTGCTGCAGTTGACCGAAGCGGACATTTGGTTTAGGGACACCAATCGTGGGCATTACGATAGAATCGATAAATATAGCATCAGGAAATAACTGTTTATATATATCGGCCTCAATCCGTTCAACAGGCATATTTTGTTTGATTTTTGGCAAACATATTTGCATTCATCAATTGACTCTTGAAGAGTCACGGTCGTTGAAGATTTACAATTATTTACCCACTTTCAGATTACAAAATTTAGATAGTCAACAATTAAGTGTCAACAAGTTTTCTATTACAATTAAAAACAAAATTACATTTAGAAAAATCTCTGCTATGCTTCTGTGTGGCTAAAATCAAAGAGTTTGGGTATCACATCGCCACACTTGGCCGAGATTTTGATGTCGGCCAAATGATCCGCTCGCGTCTCACCAATATTGACAATGGCCACCGGCAGCTTAAGATCCTTGGTCTGCAGCACAATGCGATAGCCGGAGAAAACTAAAAGGCTGGAGCCGAGCACCAGCAAACCATCGCTGGTGTACACCATTCGGGCTATGGTCTCGAGACGATCCTTGGGCACACTATCGCCAAAGAATACAATTTCTGGCTTGAGATGACCGCCGCATTGCGGACACGGTGGTATATGGAAATTCTCAATATAATCGAGGGGAATCTCAACATCGCCATCGGGTCGTATCATATCGGGTGCATCCTTAAACATCGGATTCAGTGTGGCGAGTATGCTTTGGAACTCGTGACGATCGCAGCGATAATCGCAGCTCAGACATTTCACAACATAGCCACTGCCGTGCACCTCGACGACGCTCTTGGTGCCCGCTTTCGTGTGCAGCCGATCAACGTTCTGGGTCACCACAGATTGTAGGCGAATCTCCCGTTCGAAGCGGGCTAACGCATGATGTGAACTATTTGGCTGGGTGCTCGAAAAATTTGGCCAGCCAACAAAATTGCGGGCCCAATAGCGTTTACGCACACTGGCCGACTTCAGGAACTCGCTATGCTGAATCGGTTTGTGATTGGTGCGCGCATAAAGCCCAACGCCAGCCGACCGATAATCGGGTATACCTGCCAAAACAGTTATCGCTATATATATATATCTATTTATTTATAAAGAAATTAGCGTGTCTTACCTGATTCTGTTGAGATGCCAGCGCCCGTTAGCACCAATATATTTGGTTTCGACAGCAGAAAATCCTCCAGACGTTTTATGTCGTCCTCTATCACTGGCTTGTGCTGCGGCACATATTGCTGCCGGATAACGCTGCGACATCGAAGAACGCTTCCCAGTCGCATTATATAAGTTTTGCTTCAAGCACAAAGCAAAGTTTTTTTTTTTTTATATTTTTAACTTAGAAAAAAAAAAAATTGTTCAAGAACTTTTTATTACTTTATGATTATTTTTATAAAATTGTCTTTATGCTCGAAAGCGAATGTTTCAATTATAGCGCTATGTTATAAAATCGAAATTAAGTGTTTTTGTGTTTGTTGTTTGTATTTTGATGAACAGCTGAGCGTAAATCTTGTGGCATTTTGCATCACTAACAACTGCCAACTAACATCGATAAAAGAATGTGGTCGATGTTTCGCACAACGACTGCATTGCGACTGTATCGCACGAGTGACGATAACAGCAGCGCTTACACGCTTTCTCATCCCTATGCAGCAGCGGCCGCAGTGGTGAAAAATTTAACAACGTCCTTTTTACGTGTAGTTTTTAATTGCATATGCATGTAAAACTTGCATATCGATACGCCAAGGATTCAACACACACACACACACATGTGAAAGTGCTTGAACGGGCACAAGCAAATTTGGATAGCGACGCGATCACATATATTTCCCCATCCCCACCCCTGCACCCACATATCCAATCCACAAATATCGTACACGATTCCACATTCACTCCAAGAGTTGTGCTTGTGTGTGTATTTGTGTGAGTGTGTGTGTGTTTGTGTATGTGTGTGTGTGTGTGTGTTTGTGTTTGTGTCGGCTTCAATTTGCACGCACGCCAAAAACAAAACTACAAAAATATAGGTATTTAGTCTAAAAGGCGCAAAACATAAACGAACAACAACAGCAAGTGGAACAACAAAAAAACTGGAACAACAACAACTGGAACAGCAACAAGATGTCATATCCACCGCGTGCACCGATGCCATATATGAATGCATCGATACCACCGCCGCATGTAAGTTTTTAGTTTTTATTTCTAGCTATTTTTTTTCCCCCCTTGCTCTCTCTTCCGCTCTTTGTCTTCATTTGATGCAAAAGGAATTTGTATTAAATTTATTTGTGATTTGCAGCTGATTCCCCCGCCACGCAGTTACCGCAATTCAGCGACGATCAGTTCACAGCCAACAGTTTATCATAGACCGCCGGAGCCGCAGCCACAATTTCGTGGTCCCGTCATCACCGTCTTCGTTGGGAACATTAGCGAACGTGTACCGGAATCGCTGCTCAAGCGCATCCTTGCCGCATGCGGCGTCGTCATCAACTGGAAACGTGTCTCCACATTCGGATTCTGTGAATTCGAGTAAGTTCAACTTGACTTGACTTCTTGCCAAGATAAAACTTTCTCCTTGTGTATGGTAATAAGATTTGATTTTTGTTGTTGTTGCAGTGGACCGATTGCGGCGATGCGAGCAGTGCGGCTGCTGAGCGAACTGGAGATCGATGGCAAGAAACTGGTCGCCAAGGTAGATGCAAAGAATAAAGTGCTCATTGAAGATTACAAGGAGAAGGAGTGCAAAAATGGCAGCGAAGGCGGCCCCAATGCCATGCTGGATGAAAAGACTGAGGATGAGTATGCGACCAATCAGATGCACGATCTGCTCGAGGAGCACAAGCACGAATTCGAGGGATTCGATGGGACAAATCGTGGTGATCTCTACAGCAGCAGCAACAGCAATCGCAAGAAGACGCGCCGCGGCGAGGAGGATCTGAAGATCAAGTCACTCAACGATAATGCACTCGAGGAGGAGAAACGCAATTTGATAAGTAGCGAAATTGGTAAATTCCGGAAGCGTGCCGAGGCCGATGAGCATCGCAAGGAGCTCGAAAAGGAGAAGGAAAAGGAGAAACAGCTGGCCACCAAGGAGAAGGAGAAGGAGCGCGAACGGGAACGCGAGCGTAAAAAGCAGCGTGAAACTGAACGCAAAACCAGCAGCAGCAGCAGAAGCGATGCCAAATCCTCCTCCTCCTCCGCCGCAGCTGGCGCCGCCACTGCCGCTGCTGCTCCTGGTGCTGGTGTCGTTCCCTCCTCGAGCTCGGGCAGCACCAATAACACCAACAACAGCAACAACAATAACAACAATAGCAGCAACAACAACAATAGCAATAACAACAATAACAATGCCGGCAGCGAGGTGGACGAAGTGGTGGTCATCAATGACAAGGAGCCGAGCAAGGAGCCGGCGATGAGCAGTCGCAGCCGCAAGGAGTCCATAGTCACCATCGATGTGTCGCCAGTGCGCAAGGATCACAAGGACACACACAAGGATGCACACAAGGAGCGTAGCGACAATAACAACAAAGACAGTCGCCGCCGTCGCTCCAAATCCCGCACCAAGGAGCGCGATCGTGAGCGTGAACGCGAACGGGACAGGGAGCGCGAGCGCGAGATGATGCGGGAGCGTGAGATGCGCGAGCTGCGCGACAAGGAGCGCGAACGAGAACGCGAACGGGATCGGGATCGAGACCGGGAACGGGAACGCGATCGGGACAGAGAGCGCATCGAGATGCGCGAACGGGACAGAGAGCAGCGGGAGCGGGAGCGTGAACGGGAGCGCGAGGAGAAGATCGTGAAGCCAGTGCGCGATGCGCGTCGAGAAAAGGAAATGGAGGAGGAGCAGCGCGAGCGCAAAAAGGCCGACAAGAAGGCCAGGGAAAAGGAATCGGCCTACCAGAATCGCCTCTCCAACTGGGAGATACGCGAGAAGCGCAAGGCCAAGGAGAACGAAAAGGTAGGCGGGTTGCCAATTCGGCTTTAAAAACAATATCAATCATATTATTATAATCATACTATTAATCAGATAACGTTATATAATTTTCAAACGGTTTTTTTTAGTCTGTTTAATTGCAACTTGATTCAAATTCATTGCCGAAAAATGTCATTGATTTGAATTTTAGTCACGATTCACGATTCGATTTTAAATATAATATTAATCATGTTATTAATCAGATAACGATATATGATTTTCAAAATGTTTTATTTCTAAATTGCAACTTGGGCTCAAAGTAATTGCCGAACAAATTTCAATTAAAAATTAATACAAATTCCGAAGAAAAAAAGCAAAAAGAAAAGAAGAGAATAATATATCCGACTTATGAGCTACAAATATATGTGAGGGAGAGAGAGAGAGAGGGAGAACGGAAGAAAGAGAGATTGAGACACATAAACAGCTAATTAATAAGTGATTTTGAAACTCTTGGCATATTCAAAAACTAAGAAATTCCAAAAAATATATTCTTTATTTATGTATTTTTTTGATTTGACATTGCAGTATCGCTTGAAGGATCTAATGAGGCAGGATGAGCGCGAAAAGGACGCAAAGCGGCTGAAGGAGTTCGTCGAGGATTACGATGATGAGCGCGACGACACGATGTATTATCGTGGACGGGAACTGCAGCTGCGTCTGGCGGATCGTGTCCGCGAAGCGGATGCCGATTCCAAGGATCGCGAAAAGGAGGCCGCCGAACTGTCCGAATTGAAGAATAAGATATTCAGTGGAGATTTTGAGAATCCATCGCTGGAATTCGAGAAGGCGCGTCGCGAAATCGAGAAACTCTACGAGCCGCGCATCCTCATCAATGTCAATGTGGAGGCGGCGCAGCGACGCAAACAGGACGCGTCACACACACAGCATACACACCAGAAGGATCAACTGCAGCAGCAGCAACACAAGCATCAGCAGCATCATCAGCAGGAAATGGCCGATGCCCTGGATGATGATGATGATGACTTGGACAGCGGTGCAATGGCCGCTGGTCCGAGCGGATCGGGTGTGCTGCATAAGCCGCCGCCATCCGAGGATTCCATGTCGACAATCGATGATCGCGCCTCCATGGCGGACACCGCATCCAATGCCAGTGGCTATTCCTCCCATCCCAAGACCAGCACCAGCAACAACAACAACACCACCAGCAACAACAACAATCAGGCTGGAGACAGTGTCAGTCGGCAGAATAGCGAGTCGAGAGATTCACTCTCCAACATCCACACACCCACAATGAATGCCATGGACAACGAGCACGCATCCTCAGGCGGCGCTACGTCTGCATCTGCAGCGGCGGCAGCTGCTGCTGCTGCGTCCGCAATGAGCATGCCGGTCATCTCGCTCACGCTGGGCAACAATCTCAAAAAGAAAATGATCGAGACGACGGGCGTGTTTGTCAACGACGATGACAATGACGACAACATCAATCCCAAGAAGCGTAAACTGGTCCCCTTGGGTGAGTACTGAACAGTGGAGAGTGGAGCATAATAAACCATATATGTGAGAAAGAGAGATAAAGAGAGAGAGAGAGAGAGAGCAAGACGGCAATCAGTTACAATCTGACAGAACATTTAAATTTTGCTTAAATATCATGTGTAGAGCAGGATAGCAATCAATTACAATCGAGAGAATTACGTTCCTTCGTTACAATATTCAATTCCTTTTTTACTCGCTACTCTCATAACGCACACTCTTAGCACACAGTGCGCTCTTTGCTTAAGTCTCTTGTCATCAATAAATAAAAATAAATTGGGTTAATTAGATGTGTAAACTAAGAAATGTAAGCAATCACTTTGATTTGCTCTCAGCGCTCTTAAGTCGCCTATAACGGCATAGAAAAGAAACAGTAATTTTTCAAATATGGCAACACTGCAGAGAATATGTTGAATTTCTTGCAGGTACTTGCTCTCTCTCTGTCTCTCTCTGTCTCTATCTCTCTCTGTGTACAGTTAAGAGAACGATTAACAATGTTTGGATTTGTGTTTTTTCTCTCTTGTAGATTACGATGACAATTTGAGCAATAGCACAACCACCGTTAGTGCACCACAAACGGCTGCGGAGCGCCAAAGTTCTGCTGTATCAGCGGCGACAGCTGCTGCCGCCGCCGTTAGCCAAAAGATTGCCAATGCCAGTGGTGCAGCTGGTGCCGGAACTGGTTCAACTTCCGCCACTTCCGCCGGAAGTGCCAGTGTGAAAGCGAGCGGACAAAATGCTGGCAAACATGGCGGCGGCGGCAGCGGTAATAACAAGCACGCTAAAAACGAGGCTGCATCTGCGTCGGCGGGGAGCGGCGATGGCACAGGTGGCACCGGTGGCACAGCAGCAGCAAACACCAAAAAGGATGAGAATGGTGCCAAGGTGCAGGATGAGAAGCGTCGCCACATAAAGAGCATCATTGACCGGATACCCACACAGAAGGAGGACCTCTTCAATTATAAACTCGATCGCAACGAGGTCGACAGCGGTCTAATGGAACGCAAAATCCGTCCGTGGATCAACAAGAAGATCATTGAATATATTGGTGAGCCTGAGCCGACGTTAGTCGACTTCATATGCTCCAAAGTATTGGCCGGCAGTCCGCCTCAAAGCATACTGGACGATGTCCAAATGGTAACTGAAACACAAACCAAACCAAATTCACCTCTATAAATATATCGATAACTAACTCGTTCTGTCTCTCTCTCTCTCTCTCTATTTGTTTTTGGCGACAGGTGCTGGATGAGGAGGCTGAGGTGTTTGTTGTAAAAATGTGGCGGTTGCTCATCTACGAATTGGATGCCAAAAAGAGTGGCATCGATGGCAAATAGTGACCAAATCAGCAGAGAGACATTGCTATAAGTTTAAGTTACATTTGTAATTTGCCTAGACACTATTCAAAAACCTAAAAAAAAAAAAACAAAAAAAAGATAAATCCAACCACACTATGAATATATAATGTGTACATAAAAAGAGGGCGTACGGCTGGAGTTGCTATTTCTTCACAGCGTCAACTATTTCGATAGCGATAGCGATTAATTGCAACAAACAAACAAACAAGCAAATTCATCGATAATGTAAATACACTCTCACAATACACACACCAAACACACACGGAACGAAATGAAAAGAAAAACATCAATCAAAACGGTAAAATTAATAACAATAATCGTGCTCCTTGTACATTTCTATCTACAATCGATTCTTCTCATTTGTCATTTATCATTACTTATTTTTCTTTCTCTATTTTGCGGTAAACAATGTACAATGAATGTATATCTACGTTTTTTTTTCCACATTAAATTAAGTGAAGTCCTTGACTTGAATTCAGAAATGTCTTCAAATAAATAATAAATAAAAAAGAAACAAATTATAAAACTATGCCATGAAGAGTAGTACACACCGAGAAAATGAGAGAGAACTGAAATCGAGCCGCAAGAAATCCATTTGGCGATCTTGGACAGTGGGTCAAATTGTAGTTGTCAAATTTGAATTTAATGTATGGGTTAATTATATATTTACAATTAAGAAGGTACATTCAACATTTGCGTCGTATTGCTTACCAAAACCTTAAGGGATATGTGAGATGGCATTGTGATTAGACGACTTTATGCTTATGCTATTGAAACGTTTTTTTTGTTTTTAAATAAATATACACTAGGCATTTTACATAAAATTGGTAATTTGAAAGAACCCCAAAGAATCAACAATAGCATGTCGAAGGACTTGAATCGATGTCTTGCTCATTATCTATAGTCAGCCCGTTGGAAGAAGTGCCGTTGCCAAAATATTCCGACGAAACAATCTAAAAAATAAAAATAACAAATATTAGTCAGCTTTCAATACGAGTATTATTGAAAAGTTGGGCACCTTTTCGACAATATCCTTGAACGCATCGCTGACAAACTGATCACATTTGGCCGATGTCTCGATGAAGAGAGCGCGATGTTTGCGTGCGAATTTGCGGCCCTCCTCGCGATCCACAACACGTTCCCGATCGATTTTGTTGCCAACGACAATGATGGCAATGTTGGGATTGTCGCTATAACTGTCCAGTTCGGCGAGCCACGCCTCCAGTTTGACGAGAGACTCCCGACTGGTGATGTCGTAGACGAGAATGGCGCCCAGCGCCTTGCGATAGAAACTGGGTGTTAAGCTGCGAAATCGTTCGGCGCCAGCTGTGTCCCACAGTGCCACCTTGTAGTCTATGCCATCCACATTCATCACGGCGCTCTTAAAGTCCATGCCAATTGTGACGTCATGATTGTCATCGAATTTATTCTCAACGAATCGACGAATCAAACTGCAAAACGAAAGGAACAAAACTGCTTTCGATCATGATGCAAAATAGACAAAGCAAAGCTCACAAGTGACTCAGTCAGTTATTGCAGAGCCATTCTCTGTTTAGGAGTCTTCTTCGCATGTGTTGACATATTTGCGTATGCATGTGTGTGTGTGTGTTCGTGATAAATACGCAATAAAAATAGTATAAATTTGGAATTTAGCTAGTTGCTTGCCTGGATTTGCCAACGCCACTTTCGCCTATTATGAGTAACTTAATTGCTCTGTCAGCCATGTTTGCTGTCTGCTGTATATTTATGTGTTGCGATTTATATTGTTATTTACAACTTGTTAATATACACGCCTAAGTTTAAACAAATTGCGGATTTGCTTTGGCTTTGAGGGGGCTCCGGGTTAGGTATGCTGGCGTTGCCACCGTGTCGCATTTAGCAATATTGCTCCACAATTGAAACATTAAAATGTGGCAGTGCTGAGCAACAGTAGTAGTGTTGGAAAACATGGCTGAACTACTGTCAAATGTCAAAAAATCGGCATTTGTTTGCGTTGAAGCAGCCCTCGTTCTGTTGCACACCGCCCTAGTTCTTTCTTTTTTGACGTGACCAGCGAGAAAAATGGTTGGTGCCCAAATCTCTGTGAATTTTAATCCGAAAAAAATAAAGCACATCCGTAGCTAAAATAACAAGCAAATGTATGAAACACCATACAAATTGTGCATATTTAGTGTGTGATTTATTATTTTTTGTGTGTATCAAACGAATTACTAATAATATTTTTCTGTATTCTGTGCACAGGGTAAAATCAAGTGCTCCGAATTGAGAACCAAGGACAAAAAGGAGCTCACCAAGCAATTGGATGAGCTCAAGAATGAGCTGCTCAATTTGCGTGTGGCCAAAGTCACCGGCGGAGCCCCATCCAAGCTCTCCAAAATGTAAGTTCTGCTCGGCAAGCAACAAACAACATGCGACTAATTTGATTGTTTATTTATGTTTGAATTGGATAGTCGCGTTGTGCGCAAGGCCATCGCTCGCGTCTACATTGTGATGCACCAGAAGCAGAAGGAGAATCTGCGCAAAGTGTTCAAGAACAAGAAGTACAAGCCACTGGATCTGCGCAAGAAGAAGACCCGCTCCATGCGTAAGGCTTTGTCGTCGCGCGACGCCAACCGCAAGACGCTGAAGGAGATCCGCAAGCGTTCCATCTTCCCGCAGCGCAAATTCGCCGTCAAGGCATGAAGAAAAAAATTCAGTGTTCTTGTTACTATCTAATTACTGCTAGTGTGCGCTAAGAATTCTCCTGAAAACAACAAAACAACAACAAATGCGAAAGGAATAAGAATAAAACCATTTTTTTTGAAATGTGATTTAAATATTATGTGTATATATGAAACGCTTGTGTATGTTTCTGTTTGTGTATGTGTGCGTGTAAGTGTGCTCTCTTTGAACAGTTAAGCAATTAGTATTCAGTCAAGCAAAAACACGAACTAAAGAGAAGAATAGTAACAAATGAACACTCAGCAACGATTTAGATTCGTAATCTATACTTTGTAGACGGTGTATAATCACAAGTAATCACATTACATGGTGCAGAAAGTTTGCGTTGCCAAAAGCTTTTTATGCGTTTTACAGGCTCGCACAGCTTTTTTGTTGGTGAAGCTTTCGCGAAGACAAGTTTGTGCTTGACTTAGAAGCTCCAGCATACAACTCTTAATACATGCGTATTTCTATGTAATGAATTGTATGCATACAGAATGCATTCGGTAATGAGCGGTCATTAACTATTTCGCTACTGGGAAGTTGTTCTTTTTTTTTTGGCTCGCATTGGAGCAAAGAGAGGAGTACAAACAGACGGAGCAGAGCAAAAGAGCATTCGCAGCTAAAACACTTGAAATGCGCACATGGTCCTGTGATTTGATCCATTGAAACCTGTGGCTGTCATTGTGTTTATTTTTTTGTATTTTTTTATTTTTATACTCAATAGGCTCTGCAGTTTGTGTTTTATTTTATGTTCAGTACATTTGACTTGGCAAGCGGAACGGTGCAGACGAACACTAAAAATTTTGTAAATCTTTAGAAATAATATCAAATGGATCCCAATAACGAAATGGCCATTAATGTGCCGTCGAAAAATGTATCGAAGAATTTGTCGCGCTTCAAGGTGCTCTCCTGGGTAAATGAAAAAATGGAGACGAAAATCCTGAAAGTCGAGGAGCTTTGCACCGGTAAGTATGCAGGGATGCCAAACAACAAAAACCAAAATCTATCGCTTTACGAGAATTTGACCGCAAACAGGCGCTGTCTATTGCCAACTTATGGACATGCTATTCCCGGATGCGGTGCAAATAAAGCGCATCAAGTTTCTGGCCAATCAGGAGCACGAATTCGAACACAACTTTAAACTGCTGCAGGCGGGCTTCCAGAAGAAGTTGGTGCGCAAGGAGATACCGATAGAGCGTCTGGTCAAGGGTCGCTTTAAGGACAACTTCGAGTTCCTACTGTGGTTCTACAATTTCTTCAACGCCAATTATAAGGGTCAAGCCTACAATGCCATCGTTGCCCGCAACGGTGTCTCCATGGGCTATGGTCAGAGCGTCTCACTGAAAAGTCTCAATACACGCGCCTCTTTTGGCGTCAGTATCAATAAGGAGCACAGTCGCTCATTTGCTTGCAAGCCAAAAAAGGATAATGAGGCTGATTCGAGTGAGCTGCAGATCATGCTGCTGCTCAATATTCAACTGGAACGCAATGTGTTCGAGACAAAGATGCTCAAAGTGAAACAGATCTGTGAGGCTAATCGGCAGAAGCATGGCGATCTAACCAAGCAGATACTCCAGGTTATTGATGAGGATGATATCACAGGGTCATTAACATTGGAAGATGTTCAATATCGATTGGCAGGATCAACACAAGAATAGGAACCGTTAATTTCTTCTGTCTGACACACACACGCACACGTACATGCTCACAAATACACGCTCACGCACACTCACACGCACATCCGTCTTGCACTGCACAGGAGCAGCTGAGTTGCATTCAAATACAAAATTGTTTTGTATTGCATATGTGCAGCTTAGCTTATCAACTTATATTTTTTCTATACGTAAACCCTCTGGTTTGCAATGGAACTTTACCATTAATATAGTAAAATTTAAAGCATTATGCGATGCATTTTCTTTGAGTCCTAAATGCCTAGATAAAAAAACGTATTTTCTGATTTTGAATTAAAGCTAATTCCATAAAAAGTTTTTGGCTATTTAGATGACCCCATAATCTTTGAATACAGTTTGATATGAAATCTAAATCCCCCAAAAGTATGCGGCAATTTTTTGTTTGCATGGAATTTAGACAATGCAACAACCTATTTTGCGCCACTGGTGCATGCACCTCCAGCAACCTGCTAGGAAAGTCGGGCGGAATGATTTGATTGATTAATGAGGCATACCAATTATGGTAAATGAAGTTAAATACAACAGCTATAGATTAAATATATTATTTCTCTTTTATTTGTTTCACTTATGCACTCTCGAATATAGTAATTAATATATATAAATTAAAAAAATTACATATATATATCATATAAATATATATATATATTTGTATATGTGTATATTATATTAATAAGTAGTTAATTGTCGTGTATTGCAAATTCGAATACAAAAGACTCATACTGAATATGTTTGGCACTTTTGGTTAATACTATTCTTTTGAACAGCATGAAACAATGGCGTGCTGCGAATGACGCCCGATAATTCCTTTGAGTTTTTGCTTTGGTGATAGTTTCTACTTGGCATCGGTGACAGCGGCTCGCCCCAGAACTTGAGTAATGCGAATATCTTGTAATAGGCAACTCTAAAACGGTCAGAAGAATTTTTAATTTAGATTAATCAACATAAATGAATCTTTCACAATGCTTTAGTCGCACCTGTAGTTCCGATTGCTTGCCGCATAGATAATCGGATTGATGACGCTGGAGGCCCAGGCCATCACAGAGGCAATGATGTGCAGCCAGGGATAGGAGGTGTTGCGCTCATCATCGACAACGTTGGCCAGCATCAGCGGCAGGAAAGAGATGAGGAAACACAAAAATATGGTGACCATCATCACCGTCAAGCGATTATCCTCGCGCGCCTTACGCGTACTCGTCGTCGTCACATAGGAACCGGATGCTGATGCTGTTTTAGCGGCACCGGCGGCGCCAATTTGAAAATTATCATGACTGCGTATCTTTTTCTTCTGATGCAGCACGGTTATATAGATACAGGAATACGATATGATGATAACCAGACAGGGCAACAGAAAACCAATCAGGAAGAGCGTCTTCTTAATCGATTTGCCCTCCTTTTTGAGTATCGTGCACGAGAAGGTTGTCTCGTCGAGACCCATCTCACCCCATATGCCCAATATGGGTGGCAGCTAAAAACAAAATGTATAATTAATTTCAAGTTTGTAAACGATTTGTGTGTGTGCATTGTGAACAGCACTGCTTACCAGTAGTAGAAAGGATACGGCCCAAACGAACACCAGCTGAAGCGTTATCAACTTGGGCTTATAGATCTGTGAGTATCGGCTATGGCAGGCAATGAGTATATATCTGCAAATTAAGATAAGAGCACATCATGTATTTATATCTATATGAATTTGACTTGACTTCCGTTCCGAAATCCTACCTATTTAGTGTAATGCCCACCATGCTGAGCAGTGAGACGGCGACATTGCCATAGAAGATAACCGGAAAGATCTTGCACAAAGTGCTCCCAAATGTCCAGCTCTGTGAAATGGGAATAGTAAATGTAAAAATGTTAGCAAATGATGCATAAAATTTACAAGCAAAGTGCAAGTACCTCCTGAAAGAAACGCACGGCTGTCAGTGGCAGGCTGAAGGAGCAGAATAATAAATCGGATATGCTCAGGGATATGACAAAGGCTGTTGTCGCATGTTCGCGTATCGTTGGGCTCTTTAACAACGCCAGCAATGTTATCAGATTGCCTGCAATTATACAAATAACATATAGTCATATATATATATAGAATTATATATATATATATATATACTTACCGAACACGCCGACGGTCACAAAAACACAGGCACTGATGGCAGCGAAAAGTGTTGCGGAATGCGGATAAATAGACTGTGTGGGGGCATCCATGCTGTGGTAGGGCAAAAAATTATGAATATAAATTACAAATTATTCAAATGATTCAATAAGATGCGCTCCACACATATATATAATTGTATCGTTAAGTCATACAGTGGCTTGAGGATGGCTGGTTACAATTTGAAAATAATTCGAAATGGATAAGAATGCTTTGAAAGCATTACTATTATCACTTAATGGCAAAATTCTAAAAACCCGTATTTTATATGATGACAGAGCATTTAATCTACTTCCTTTTTTTTCTTTTAATGCATTTGTTTTGTTCCATTTCGTAAATTGCTATCATTGACGACATTTTCGTTGTACGTTCAAATTTGTTTGTGAAATCAGGCAAGATGTAAGCGCTATCAGCTACAGTTACGCTCATTTTAATGGCTCTTCTCGTATATATTTTTATGACCAATTCAAATCGTTGTCAAAAACAATACAAGTAAAAAAATAAAACCAAAACTGATAAGCCGGAAATATGCGGAGGAAACAAAAGAAACAGAAGTGAGTATTTTTGAGATAAGTCGGAGCCTTTACAACGATTATGATTCAAATTAGCAACAGATAACCATCCAATAAATACAAAAGCACTTGAGTTCATTTTAAAATCAGATTAAACCCATCACATTCTATAATGAGTCAATAATTTATAGGAAAAACGCACTTGAAGAAACACTTTAAAATTAAGTAACGCATACATAGTAAATCAGAAATATTGTAAGAAGTATAACAAAAATACAAAAACAACGCGAATTAAACTTATAAACATGGATAACAAATAGTCGAAATTCAGTCAAAAGTTATTACAATCGTACCTTGTACAAAAAAAAAAAGTGAAGAAAAACCAAAGTAGAAACAAATTGTTTTCTTTTTTGTAACTCTTAGTCTAACACATGTTGCAAGAACCGAAGTAACCGAACTTTGCGACGCGCGGCTCAGCAACGAAATGTGGCAACAAGCACAATGAACGAGTGAACAACAAAAGAGTAGAGTAATGAAAACTGAAATTTTCAATTAAGCTCTGTTTTTTTTTGTTTGTTTGTATTTTTTTCTTTTTATGTTTGACACTCTTTGTGGGTCTTGTTGCTGTTGTTGTTGTTGTTGTGTGGTGCGTTTTTGTGCAGCTGAAAGATAACAAGATAACTGGCAGTTCGGTCGATCTGACAGCGTTTCAACTGTTTTGCATGCCACACAATTTCATTTATTTAATATGCTTCATGCTCTTTATTTATATTTGGATCGCTTGAATTAAAAAGCGCCTTGTTACGCATTTAACAGCGATTTCCGGTGACTCTTCCCACCATCAACTATCAAACCACCACCACCAAGCAGAGCAAACAGCAACCAGCAGCACCACTGAGTGGTTCTTCAAATGCAGGGGCTGCCCCTGCTTCCCCATCCCCCCACCCCCCCGTACTCCACCACTCACCCCTCTCTCTCTCTTTCGGCTTCCATCAGCGATTTTTTTTTTTTTTGGGTTCTGTTTGAATTCTTGGGGGTAAAATGTGCGGCCTGCTTTCATGCATGATCAACATGTGTGTTGTGTGTTTGTTGTGTCTGTGTGTGTGTGTTTTTGCTCTTCTTCTTATTGTTGTCTTTCTTTTTAATACCCTGTTTAAACATTGAAAATATGCATGTGAAGTTGTTCAGCAATAAGACAAAGACATAGTCTTCTCAGCAAAGTAAGGACGCAGGACATCTGCATTTCTTTCAGTGGATCTCAAGGATTGTAGTTGCGGGCTACATCGACATATATATATATATTAAATATATAGGCTACATTTTAATTGAAAAATAAGCTTATCTGCTGTCCCAGACTGCTGCTTACAATGTATGTACGGGGTATCTGATAGTCGCTAACTCATTGAATGTTACTTGTTTCATTTTGAATTGGTTAGGGTATGAAACCATAATTTCAATCTGAATATGCACAAAATGAGTGCGTCTTCTTCCCCCTCCTCCTCACAAATTACTCCCCCACTTTAAAAATGTTGGGCCAGTGATATTAGAGATAAGCTGGCACATATATGCATGATATACATATATATATATATAAATTTATATATATATATATATATATATATATGCATATGTTGAGCATAAGAACATTCTCCCTCTATGTTGGGATTAGGATTGTGCTTGAGGCAAACTTTTGGGGTGACTCTTACGCATCGAGGGTTGCTCAGTTTGTAAGTCAGATATCAGATATCATCACTTATACAAAAGACTCAAAGTCCAAAGGAAATTATATATAGAAATGAATATATTTGTGCCCTCTGTCTAATATGAACTAGTTTCTAAGTGAAGCTTTGATTATGATACTCGGCACAGATGATTCTTATAATGATGATACGCGTCAAAGAAAAATCTATGAAAACCAGATGACTTACAATATTTACGACCAAATGAATATGAATAGCATGTGTTTAAAAAGATTTTCTTTGGGTCAGTGTAATTCCGCAGTTCAATTAAGTTCAAGTGTTATTCTTGGAACCACCCACGGCCTAAAAGTTTCTGTTGACATCGATTTTATGTTTATTGGCTTGCCTTATCGGAGATATCAGAGCTCAATTGATTCTTGAATTAATATTGAAACGCGCATTCACTTGAGACTTGAGCCATCGATCAAAGCAAAGCAAAACTGATTAAGCTATCAAATATAAAGTTATGTCAAGGGAATTTCAACCTTAGTGGGGTCTCTCATCAGCATTTTTTTCATATTTGTTTTGCTTTTCGTTTATTTTATTTTATGTACTTTTTAATTTTTTGTATTCAAGACAAAAACGAAAACTTTTGCTGACTAATCGAAAACCAAAGCCGAAGCGATTCACGCTTCTGTATACAAATATAGCTGTAGGTGCACGTTGGCAATTAGCTTATTTATAATATATTTACGATTATTATAATTATTACACTGAACGCTCGATAGTTATACTAAAGCCTTGAATCAAAAATTTATTTTTTAAGAATTTACATTTCGTAAAACATGTATAAAAACAACTTTAACAAATATTTGCAAATTTTCTATGATGTTGTTTATGCTCTGGTGTTGGATGAATTTGCACTTTAAATTTTGATTGAAAAATATGTATTTTTGCTTACTTTTATATTAAATTTTTTTAGCCAATTGAAATCAACTGCGAGACGAAAGCATTCAGACTTTGCGAGCGACTACTGTATTTATATTATAATTATTATATATTTATGCATATGCACCACAGGCCGGAACAGGCAGTTGTATGAAAATTGGGTTTTTCACATTGAGCATGAGTCGAGCTAGCATTTGCAGCAAAAAGCTGCTGATGTCTAAAGTCGCGGATGAATCATCATCAGCTGCTCTGCTTATTTGTTTGGCCAAAACATACAAAAAAAAAAGAAAAAGCAGCAACAACAACCACTGTGCAAAGATGACAATCGTGTGTGGGCGACACAAGCTGCAGGCTATGAAACTCACTTGCAGGAGCCTGCACACAAAGAAACCAAAGTAAATAAGCAAACAAATTGGGAAAAATAAAAAAAAAATCAACAACAAAGTGAAACAGATGAATGTGAATTCATTTTGGTTGAGCACGATAAAAGTGGTTTCTCTGTGTGTGTGTGTGTGTGTGTGTGTGTGCGGCTGCTGCTGATCTGCCAGAGAGCGGAAGAGAGGGAGGGTGGAAAAGTGCATAAGAATCTTTTTGTAATGCAGCAGGCAAACAGCCGTTTGTTCTTTATCATGGCAGAAACAACAGCAACAACAACTGTCGTTTGACTGCATGCGCAATGTTTCAAATTATATTTCGAAGCCACATATGCACACACACACACACACACACACACACGCAAAGAAACACATAATACAGCAACATACAAAGACACGCACACACACATACATGCAAAGCCATAACAGTAGCTATTACATATTATTAACTGGTCAAGTTACGCTTACCCGCTGCTGTTGTTGTTGTTGCTGTTGGTTTTTGTTAGGAGGCAGCTGTGAAATTAGTTGAAAGGATTTTTAGAGCGCGCCACCATATATATTATTGTATTGTAATTGCATTTTGGTATGCTGTACGCAAACACATCGTTGTTTCACTTTCACAGCTTAAATCACAAACCAAAAAAAAATTATTTCAAATGTTATTCGAAATTAATGAGAAATTTCGATCAGACATTGTTATTCACGGAATGACACTTGTTCCTGTGTGTTTAGAGATCAATGGTGGCACGTGTTGGCTAATAAAACAAAATAAATAACGGTTGCTTGCACTGGCAGCACTTTGACAACAAAAACGATCGAAACTTTGAAATTTAGTGCATAAAAGAAGAGTACACGTCCGAATCTAGCGGCGAAACAACAACAAATGATGTTCGAGCTATGTTAATGTTAAGCCGCTGTTGCTCTCGACTGACACTGTTAACCCCCAAGTGTGCGATCGATAACTGAGAGGTGACCAGTCGTTTCATAAATGCTATCATTTATTGCAATCGACACTTTACAGTGCCATTGTGAGTAAGCTGATAATTGCAATTATTAACGGCCAACAACAACTAACTCTATGCAAATATTACTAGCAAATTTAATATAATTGCCGGTCAATTATATTTAGACAGCCAACAAATAAAGCTCCGAGCTGCATTTCGTTAGTCAAGCCGAAAAGGAAATTTAAGCGGAAACGGAAGTCAATTTGATTGCAAAATTATTATAATGCTAAAGTAAATGTATATCGCATATTTTTTGAGAAATGTTTGAACATTTTTTCATCATTTATTAACGTATTTATGTGCTTCGAGGTAAAGCCTTGCCGCCAACCTTATCCTCCACACCATCCTGCAATTAAAACAAGTTTTCCCGATGATGTCATACATTTGCGGAATCTGGTTCAAAACTGCCCCATTTACAAAGTGGAGACTGTTCCATTTGCCGAAATGTGTGATGCAAAAGCGATTGCCTCTCAACAAATCCAGTTTTACATTCGTTCCATCAAAATTATGTCAAACAATAAATGTGCAAATAATCTATTTTCGCATTCAACATTTCTGTTGTTCACTTTTTGTCAATTTATTGTGAATTAGCTACACATTCAGAGCTTACATGCTAAACACTTTATTGACAAATATAATTTATGAATTTACGCGGTTTGATTAAAACACGTTTCACTAATCGCGGCCATTTAAGACGTGATGTAACCAGTTGACTCTGATCTGTTTACTTTAGTTTAATTTATTTATTTTTCGTTTTGTATTTTAGCCAACAAACATCCGCTTCCAGGTCTCAATCGGCTTTTGAGCATTATTTATGCGACAACATCAAGATTTTCGAAAAGTGAAACCCGGAATCCACACACAATAAACATTATACGACCCACTGCACCAACTTAACTGTAACACAATTACAATTCCAGCTACCATGGACTACATATGTGCATCTATATATTTATATATATATGTATTATATGGACATAATCATTTAATCACGGCTGGAGACATTGTAAACATAGTTTGACATCTGTGATTTCATTCGATATTATATTTTGCAAACGGTTTTAAATGAAGAGAATTTTTGCAATGAACAAGGGAGATCGGCTTCCTTAGGCACGGGAAAGATTTCATAACCTTGCCGTTATCTAAAATTTACTAAAAAAAAAAACTGATTCATTATCCAAATGAAAGCTATGTTATATTGTCATCCGATGCCGATAATTTTCTTTTTGATGATCAGTTTGCTTAGGAGAATTTGGCAAACAAAAAAGTTGTTCTTACAACTTTTCTCTCGACTTATCATTCCTATGCTAAATCGGATTTATAATGCTGATTACGTGTTACTTCTGTTCTCCGTCAACCTTTTAAAATTTATTCTTAAATAAATTTATTAATGTTCGAGGCAATATCTCTTTTCTCGGTTAAGTTCGTCAACCTTTAAAAATGAAAATACAAGCTATATAGCTATATAATCTGCCGGTTTTAATTAAGGCAAGCGCTATTCGTAAAAAACTCTCCACAATTTTAAAGTTAAAAAAGTATTCGAAAAAGAAAATAAAAACAAAGCAGCTCTTTGAATATCGCCAAGACCGGCCTTGCAGCCTTGTGGCATACCACAGAATGTCAGTGGCAATTCAACGCACGTTGGGGACACAGTTGCTTGAAGATATTTGCATAGATAAGAATCAAGATAGCCACAGGTGTTGCCTGTTTTAATTTGTAAATGAAAGCACGGATTGACAGCACCTGACAAGCACACTTGAGCTGCATTTCGTCATCGCAGTTACCATCTCAGCATCGGCGTTGTGGCCACATGCGGCACCAGCTGCAGCGGCATGGCAAACTGCTAATGGCACAAATGCAACTAGCTCCAACGTCACCCGCATGCCCCCAAATCAGGAGACTAGTTGCAACGAAGTGATGTGGCACACGGCACACGGCACAGTTTCCTCAACAGGGGCAGCTTTCACATCGTGGTGGCACCAGCTGAGATTCAGTCTGTGCGTTGACCTCCATAACTAATGAAATATGCTTCGCAAAAAATAAAAACATAATATTTTGAATTGCTGCAACTGAAATAGCCAACATTAAGTGTTTCATATATTGCTGTGGTTGTTTCCCACGTTTATTTCCAATTGTACAATATGGAAGTGCTCGTGATTGCTCAATGGTGCAGTTTAATTCCCGTGGGTGGGATTCAGGCAGCCAGCGCTGTGGGATTGTGTATCAGCAGGGGCAGCTGGCGCAACTGGTATGCCACAATTGCACCACAGTAATAATCATTTTATTTGGCTTCTTTTTTTTTTGTGTCATAGAGTCAATTGTGTTTTGTGCGCGCATTTTGTGGTGCTCGTGTCGCTTCCTGCTGCTGGCACGGGAGTGGCCAGCTCTAATGCATCAGTGGGCCAGACTGCTGAAGCAGTTGCTCCACTATGAGAGCTCCACTATATATATATATATATATATATATATATCTTCTAAGTTTTTCCCTACTCGAATTGGTTAGGCTGGCTGGGCAAACTGCAGAATATCTTGCTCACCTTTGGTTGATTTATTCTTAATGATCTTGAGGATCGGTTTGAGCGAGCTGCTTGCCGGGCTCACAGCATATCTGCAGTCTCTTGTGGAGCGGGTGAGTTAACCATCAACTTGGCTTTGTTTCTAAATTCTAATTGTGATTTTTATCCCATGCCCGAAACATTTTGCACACATGTGCGCACTACTTATCGCTCCATTGTGGAGTTTACCGATAAGATGGACGCTGCTGTCTCGGGCATTATGCTCATAATCCTTTGGTAGCAATTTGTATTTTGTCACTAATAACTAGATTTACATTTTCCATAATTACAATTCTAAGCCAATAATGTATATAGGAACTTACTACTATCATTCCTATGACCACTACTTTTTTTTCTCACTGCCACACACTCTTCTCTCTTCTTTTAACAGACTTGTGCTGTTTGTTTCCATTTCGTTTGTTTTTCAATTTATTATCTTGTCGCGCATTCGTAAACGTTTCTTTTGGTTTTGGTGCATATAAACATGCACTCACACTCTCTCTCTGTCTCTCTCTCTCTCTCGCTGTTCGTAAACGTTTTTCTTGCAGTACATTTTAGCTTATTATTATTAAGATTAAGCATTGGTGTAAATGGTGTATATCCTCTCACTCATGGTCCAACTATATTCTCATTCACTCTCTCTCTCTCTCTCTCTCTCTCTCTCTCGCTGTCCCGCTCTCTTCCTTTTCGAAGTCATATGCCATATGTATATGCAGTGCTGCAACTGGTGCCGGCGGAGGAATATCATGAGGCGGTGTCGAGTCTTGTCAGCGAGCTGTCCAGCGATACCGTCGCACTCGGCGGCCTCAGGTGTTTCACCTTCACCAGGAAGCTCTTTCTGGCAGTGAATACGTTTGCAACTTGCAATGTAATGGAATTTTGTGCCAACTGGTCAACGGCTAGCAGGTGACATTAATTGGAAATGTGTTCGTTTTCTTTTCCTTTTTCTTTTCTTTTCTTTTCGTTTCTTTTCTGTGTGTAGGTCGATGGCAGCATTGTTACTTATGAACTAGTGCTCATTCAGTATCACGAGGATACCAGCCGCCCACCAACAAGTCCGCTCCACAGTAAATGCTATCGCAGATTGTGAATACCCTTTCTGGCAGTTATCAAGTATACGTATATCAACCGAAACTTTATATTATAACTATATATTTGATAATTTAGTTTGATATCCTAGCTTTCATTTAAAAACATAAGAACAGAACGTGGAGAGTATTTTAAATAAAATATATAACATTTTATAAAAAAAAATATTTGAAAAGTTCCTATTACAACTAGATATATGATATTTTAGTTTAATGTTCTGGTCAAGCTTTCTTCAACATATACAATTTTTTTAAGTAAGAGGATATCTTTGAGAATGCGACAATGACTGCAGCTAGAGTATATATACAGATATATATATATATATAAATGTTTATTCCAGTGGTTAACCAATAAATAGCCTGTCTACACTGCGCTACAGGAATATGTGGTGTGTGTGGAGCTGAAGCTGTCACTACAGTTGGAGCTGGGACTGGGGCTGGGGCTGGGTTTGAAGATTTGGTATGAACTTGTTTGGCTCGTCTGATTGTGATGCAATGCGGCCTTAAATGGGGCACATGTGCATGTGCATGTGCAAGTGTTGAATGTTGCATTTGGCTTCCTAATCATGCGAAAAAGCGCGGCCAGCGAATTTGAACCAGTTGACCAAATGCCAATGCCAATTGGATGAGGCCTGCGGAGTTGTCGTTGTCGTCGCCGTTGCCGTTGCTTCCGGCCGGTCTAACCCAATTCGAAATTTTGCAGTCGCAGTCGCTGTCGCTGTCGCCGTTGCAGTTGCAGTTGCAGCTAAAGCTGTGGCATATATAAGACGGCTTTCAGTCCACTAACGCGCAGACAATCAACGCTCATCTAAGTGAAACAAACAGCACAACAATCAAACAAACAGACAAGCAAGCAACAACGGCAACCACAATGTTCGCATCAAAGAATCCTTGTCTATCGCTGATCCTGCTGGTCAGCTGCCTGACTTTGGCCAGTGCACAGTTTTTGTTTCCTGGCCACAGCCATGGCCGGGGACCGCGTGGCCTATATGGTCCACCACCAATTAGCAGTGGCTGGAGCAGCGGCTGGAACAGTCCCAGCATTGAATTGCCGCCATCGCCTTCAAATCACATAACCAGAGATGAGGTGCTCTCGCTGCTGGCCGCCTGGAAGGCAGTGGAGGCGAAGCCCAAGCCAACGCCAGCGCCAGAGCCAGAGGTAGAACCAGAGCCAGAGCCAGAGGCACCCGCACCCGAACCAGAGCCGGAGGCACCAGAGCCAGCACCTGAAGCACCCGCCGGCCCAGGACCAGCTGTTCCTTTGACCGTCTCACTGCCCGCCTTTGTGCCCATTCAGCTATCGGCAATGTATACCGCTCCGATTCCGGTGCCCGGCGCTGGTCTGGGCGCCTTTGGTTTCGGCGGTGCATTAGGTGGAGGATCCGCTGCTGCAGGAGGTGCTGCTGCTGCTGGTTCTGGAGCGTCTGCTGCTGGTTCTGGAGCGTCTGCTGCTGGTGCCGCCGCTGCCCAATCACGTTTTGGACGCCCCATTCAGCGTCGCGTCAACAGCAACATTCGCTTCCCCGTTGCCAATCCGAGGAGTTTTGCATCCGCCAATTATGTGGCGCCACGGCCGCGTGTCTATCGCACCATCGGCTCGGAGACCGGCCAGTCAATGAGGTGAGTGTACACATATGACAATCCCCAATCTCTGTCCATCTCTCATCTCATTGAACTAATCGCACACAGCATTGATGTCCTGCCGCCGCCGCCTTTCCTTGGCAATCCGGTTCAATTTGTGCCCAGCAATTGGCAGTGAAAATAAACCATATATGTCGACAATCTACTTCTATATGTACTTCTATATAATCGTGCTTATCTGTCGTATATATATGTGGCATCTAAGTGATAACTGTAAATAGCTAAATGTTTAACACGATGTCATTATTTTATAATTATGTTTTTTTTTTTTTTAACCTTTTGCAATTGAAATATATATAAATAAAAGTTAATACTAAAGATATATCCACAAACAAAAAAATTTATGCATTTTTTCCATATAGATTCACAATTCCTTTTTGCACTGCATTCGTTAACGTTATACGTAAAAAATATATATTCATATATATTTCCTATGCATTTCTTACAACTACATTTATTTGTATCTTTCTCGAAAATGTTTCGATTTTGACACAGTTATCTTGTTGCTGTCCTCTTTGTTTCCTCTCGGTCTCCTTTACCCTTATCTGATAGATCATCTAGATTTGTTAATCCTTAGTGTCGCATTCGTAAGCGTTTTACGAAATACATACATCTATATATGATCATCACGTCTCTGCCTCTCTTTCTCTCTCCTCTAACTCTATGTGATAGTTAAATTTTATTAATCTGATTATTTTGTTATATATATATATATTACATATATAATGTTTTTTTTTAGATTAAACAGAAATCGGTTTAGTGAGTTATGGCCTTAATGAAATTGTTTCCCCATTTTGCTACTGTCTTGCGCCAATCGGGGAACCCGATTTTCAATTCGTCACCATAGTAATTAACATATCTAAAATGCCGCCGTATGCACCTAGTTATCAAATTCCCAGTCCATAACTGCCTGAAAAGTGACCAAAAGCGGATCAATCAACAGTTTCCCAAGAGGGTCGTACATATTATGTTATCCAGTTTGCATCCTAAACACACACGCATAAATCGTATCTCTCTCTATATATATATATATATATATATATGGAGCTACCATGCCACACTCACTAAATTTCGACACACGTTTCACAATTTTGAGTGCAAATTAATCGGCCATTAAAAAATTGGGATCAAACATTTTTTTACTCTTCATTTACACATGTAATGCATTTGATCAAATATCGACGTGCTGTTTTTTGTGTTGTGCCACTCCCAGTCCCATGCACGTCCCCATGCCAGGGGACCAGTTCCAGTTTCAGTTCGACTATCAGTATAAGTACCCGTACCTGTTCCAACTCCGTTGACGGAGGTGTCACTTGAGCAGCCCACCTGTTATTTGCCTGAGGACGACACGTTGACAAATCAACACTTAAAAAGTTGTGGGACACCAATTGACCATTTAAATTTTGGATGGAATTTATCACACTTTACGCTATGCAACAGCATGTCGACTTATTAGGTTGTCAAACCCATTAATTAATTATACCTATATTTAGTTATATCGGTTTATGAAATTGCACTAGACTCAACATATATTTTTCAACACACAACTTAATCTTTATCTCAAAGCTCAAATGCATTCTGAGCTAAACGAATATAAATGATGAAGAATAAAACATTTCAATATTTTCGATATCTCTGTGCGTTACTTATAATGTTCATCACTATTTGACAAGATTTCACACATATGAAATTTATTTCAGTAAGTTTTTTTTTTTTTGTAATCGTACACGAACCCTTTGACAATTATTTAAGTTAGACATTTTAATTTAAACTACAATTAGACATCAATGTGTATTTCAAATATTTGGTAAAATTGTTTATAGCTACATTTTTGTTTAAGCTCGCAGGCTCTCGTTTAAAATATTGGTTACTTAATATTATTGTAGCTAGACACGCATCAAATCTCACAAGTGAATCTCATCCATGTTGTTGTGTGTAATTTGCAATTCATGCTTCATTTTTTTTATATGCATTTTCATGCACTTTATATAAATGGCACTGTTGACATTTTAGTCACACACGTTGCAATCGAATGATCGATCGATGATGCCGACGCCCATATTATTATGGGCTTCCCGCACCTTATGCACAAAAACATATAATGCCAAATACTTATTATATCAGACATCTAGTTAAGTTACTATCGCATTTATAGCTAGTTTACATATTTGGTACGGCTTACGCAAAGTAAGAAAAAATAAACATAATACAAAGTTAGGCATACAAAATCAAAAATACTACATAAAATCACTAAAAAACAAAATAAAAAAGTCTTATAATACAAATTACAGTTGAAATTAACTGCATGGCATCGTAGTTTGCTTCTCTTTTTTTAGTTCTTTGTTCTTAGGAGTTAGTGCAGCATCTTAAGGATTAGCCTCGCTAGACTCTGATGAACGGCCAGCATGACAAAGGCGCCAGCAATCACATAGTTCAGACGATAAATGGCCGCCTGGCAATACAGCAGCACAATGCCGGCGAAAAAATACAATATGATTGACAGCATCCAATAGAACCGCCTGCAAAGTATATTGATTATTATCAGATGTTAGCCGTTACGTAATACATAAAAAATCCAACAACAAAAAGAAGGAATTTCAATCAAATCAGTTCGCTTGATTAACACCTGTCTTCATATCAGTAATAACATGATTTCATTTTACATAGTATAAATCAAATATGGACAATCATCTGGAGCTAAATATATTGGAATATATTGGAAAGAGCGCCAGCAATTTAAAGGCAAAACTTGCAACTGATACAGTTTTTAAATAAATTTTGGGTTGATCTGCAAGTTGTCAGGAAGATCTCCTGTTGTGAAGCAGTTTTCACTTAAGTACACTGAGACGAGGTCTTCCCTTGAATTTTATAATAGCATTTGTCGTGTATAACGCATTGAAGGAGACCTCGTCGACCCTATAAAGTTTTTATTCGCCAGCCGAGTTCTCGTTTAAATATAAAAGTTTTTCAGTATGAAAACTATCTTGTTGGAACTTGTTACCTATTAGTCTTTTTGCTGTGGTTAGTACATAAATCGGTTATAACATATAGCTCCCAAAGGAAGGCAACTTTGTCAAAAATAAACCAATTTTTGGTCTCTAGATTAATAGTGCATTTAAACAAAAAACCCGATTTTGGAAACACAATTTGCCAAAAATGCATTTCAGTTCAACAGAATACAAATAATATTTATGTGGCACTTACAATTTTTGTGGAGCGCGGAGCTGAAGGAGCAGACTTAATGAGCCCAGCACCACAATGCTGGTATGTAAACACGGATCGGGCAGAACAATGCCATGTCTGTAAAGAGCCAAAACGGAAAATATACTATTGAATTAAATATTTACTCATTGGAATCACATTACGCACCGGCGACTGCGCAGCCAGGCCAAGCTGGTGGGAGCGCTGAGGAGCAGCAGGATGAGCAGCATTAGCAACAGCGTTATATGAAATGGAAAGTTCTGCAATCCCACACAGCATTCTTCTTCCTCCTCCGACTCGGGCTGCTGCTCCTGTTCCCGTTGCTGCTGATCGTGCTGTTGTTGCTGCTGCTGATCTTCAGTTGCTTCGTTCTCGATGGCATCGCTATCATCGCTAGTCTCCAGCTCCAGCTCCTGTTCCAGCTCCTGCTCCCTCTCACACTCATTTTCCGCATTGGTAGATATTGAATCATTTGTTGGGGCTTGGGTTCCGCGCGTGCCTGTGGCCATATGCACCAGATTGGCCGCCTTCTGCCACAGATAATCCTCCAGATAATCCTTATAGGCATTCGATAGCATCAGAAAGTAAAAGACAAAGGCCAAAAGTAACGCCAATCCACTGCAGGTCGCCAACGCTATGGCAATGGTCAAGATGCCTAGCGTAATCGGCAGATGTGTCATTATCGAGATCATTATATTCGAACCAGATGTGGAGAGCCGTGTTAGACGCAGCGCCAAGCGATGGAATGCATTTCCATACAATGTCAGTGATAGCCAGACGCCCAAGGCGGCAACTATTGACAGTCCAATTGCCGTGCATTGTATGATTATCGATATATTGATGCTATAGTCCAGTGGCTCCGGTGTCGGCAATACCTTTAGGTTCAATATTAGCTTCTTGAGCAAGCGACAACCTGTGCAAGCGAAAGAGAATCTTAATTGCAATAATTGTAACCATTTTGGTATTTAGCATTGCTCACCTGTGACAATATAGAGCGATGTGTACTGCAGGTAACCAACGTAGGGCTTGAGGCTCTTGAAGCTACCGGCGGGCTGAAACTTATCCAACTGTTTGCGGAGCACAATCAACAGCACACAAACCAAATGTGCCGGGAACCATCCGTAAAACTCCAGCACCAAGCGCGACAGGGCGTCCGCATATGAATACTCATAGCTAAGAGCGAGACAGAGATAACGAGAGAGAGAGAGAGAGAGAGATAGTGAGTAAGACAAAAACACAGAGCATATGGATAAGTCTAGAAAACTCTTCATCAAGGCAATGTAAGCTATAGATGGGTTTTTTTTTCAAATAACATTCACAAGGATGGGAAATGTATGGAAACGCTTATCCTACCGATAAGCTTTAAATTCATTTCAAAGGATCTATGAATTAGAAACGTTCGGAAAATGAACAGTATACAAGTTTCTGCAACTAAAACTATTTGTCTTATTAAAATAATCCTACCTGATGCGATAACGACAAATGGGATCCAAATACAAATCGAGCGTGACGGGATTCAATGTGGTATTATAGTGTCTGGGCATCAGGGTGGGCACATTGATATACAATCCTGGCTTTTGATCCGGTGAACTGCAATTACGAGCAATCAAATGAGCAACGATTTACGCATAAAGCCTAAATATCCAACCAACGTACGTCAACGTCTGATATCGGTCAAAGCCGGCGGCCCAGGGAACACACAATTTGGCTGTGATGCGATAATTGGGCTGCAAACACTGCAACGGCTCAATCACAATGCGTAAACTTTGATAGGGTTCAACGAGTTCTGAGATGCGCAGGCGATAGTGCAAAGTACCCTGCAGCGTCTCATTCACAATTGTACGGCGTCCATAGGCGTACCAGCGCGGCATGCGTATGTCCAGGATGCGCTCCTTAGGATCGTAAATGTCCAGATTGTAGCCAGTGCGTTGACTGACCGCCGGTAGTCGCACCATCACGTGCGTCCACTGCCTATACGTTTTCCGCAAATTGTGCAAATCGAGTAGGGCAACGCTGCGTGGCGCATTGTCACCATTTGTTAAACGCTGGACGAGATGCGTCAGCGGTGTCGCCTTGTCGCTGCAATCAAAAATAAATTGAGTTTCTTGTATGTAGGCATGTATTCGAGCTTACTCACCAGTAGTTTAGCTCCGTTTCGTTGTCCTTATGCGATTCGCAACCAAATAGCCAATTCTCATCGCTCTCAACGTTCAATGCCTCAATGGCAAGTTTCTGTACATGAAGTGGTCACAACAAAGAGGTGTGAATTAAAAAGATGATGCCCTACGTGAGGAGCCACAAATGAATGAATACCTTATAGCGTTCCGGGCGTTGTATGCCAATCAGTTCATGGTAGTGACTCTTCAAGCCATTGGCAAAGAACTTGTTGATGACCATGCGACGCTCCTCATGCCAATTGCTGTGCGTTTGAAAGCTGAACATGCTCTGCTGGCGAGATCGTTGTTTCTAGATCGATAGAAAACGAAGATTTCATAATAACAATATTTGGCTTTTTTTTTTATCAGACAATAATATTGCTTGTTTGTTTACCACAAAGTGCGACAGGGCGGAATGCATATTGCGCTGTTTGTTGCTGTTGAAGATGATGGTGGAGTCGTCGCGTCGCTGAGCAATGCTGAAGAGGAAGCGATTGATGACCTGCATGAATTGGAGACACCAGACGGCAGACAAATGATCACAGCTGAGACTCACACGAGGAATGGCCGAGGTCTAAAGAGACATGAAAATAAATTAGCAGTTGAACAAAGATTTAAGAGTACATTAGTAAATTGAGATTTTACCATCGCATGCAGATCGTTAAACTGCGATGTGGTCAAACCGGCGTGGACAAGCAGATCTCGATTGCCGCCGCCTGTTGAGATGAGCAGCACATTGTCGAGACTGGCGGATAGCTCTTGGTTAGCGGTGCGCTGCTCACTGGGCGACTTCTGATGGAGGCTTTGGCACACATTTGTCGTGCTTGTTGGGTGCGTGGCGGTCCGTGTGCGACTGAGCAGCTCATGTGTCTCGGCATAGAACTGACTAAGGTGTGCATCCAAATTGAGCACCGGCTGATCGAGCGGTGTCGATATGCTGATAATTGAATTGATATAATGTCCAATCTGCGCATCTGTCAGCACCGACTGCGCCAGCTTGCCGCCCATTGAGTGACCGATGAGTACAATGGGACTCGGCTGCTTGTACAGCGACAGAATTGTGTGAATGCAGTGCTTGAGGAACGAACGCTGCTGATACATATAGCCGCCATAGAGCGCCGACAGCTCCTCATCATAGTCAATCGTATAGTAGTCCAGATGAATGCCCGAATCGGGATTATCTCGCGCCTTGCGCAACGCGACAGAAGCCAGCGAGCGCGCCTGTTTGTAGGAGCCGGCATTGCCTGGCACAAAGATAACAGGAGCGCCCGTCATGCGCATCTTGTGCGGATCCACTGGCTGACGCACGCCCTCATAGTAGTAGTAGAGACCATAATTGGGAAACTGTTTATTCGCATCAAATCTCACCCGCTGTCAATGAAGACATTTCTATTCATACACGAGAATAAGTGGACAAAAATCTTGTGTCGACTTACGGCAAATTGTGGTTGACCAAACATGTATGTCATGCGGCAAGCGTTCGGCTCCACCTCGACGTGAATGTGGAAAATGCCGTAAAGAAAGCTGCATATTGAAGCTATTATCACTAGCACGGCACAGTTTCTGAACGCAATCATTTGCGCTTAAGTTCGTTTTTAAGTTATTATTTATGCGCCGTTCGCTTGTTGCTGTCTAACTGCCAAAGCGTTGCCAGTTTTTCCAAATGCATCTCATAATGATGTGCGCATGTCGTGCATTTTAATGCAATAAGTGCAAACAGCGTTTGGTACCAATAGCTATTAAAATTAAAATTGATTTGAACCTAACTTTTCTACCTAACTATATTAATTTGATATTATTTTAAATCAGTATAGTCCAATGTCGATAACGCGGCTTGAAAGCTATCGACATCGAAAGTTCGGCTTTACTCGCTCACACGTGAACAGTGTTGCCGTCTTGGCCATTTATCGGACTGATGTGCCTTTTTTAAAATAAATTAGAAATATAAGCAAACGGCCCGTCTGGAAATTCTTTTTTTTTTTTAATAATTTCAGAAATTCTGTTTCCCTTTGGCCATTTGAGCTTGTTGTGTAGCTCAGAATTTGGCACCACAATCTAAAGTTGCGCTCTAATATTATTTTAAATTAAATGCAGTCAATTGTTGTTCTGCTTGATACAGAGCATGACGAACTGCATATAATTCATAATACTATTATTATAAAAAAGATTCATTGACATCCTCATATTCCAGAACTTTATTTTATGAACTAGCCCGTTTTTAATGCGATTCTTATATTTTTTGTCCATTTTTATTTCTTGTCAATCTGTCCGATTCTGGTAATCGATAATTGGCAACACTGCTCACGACACCCCCTCTCACAAATACCACACACACACACCCACACACTGCTATTGAGCATTCCGATCGAATACCTTGTTGATCTCAAAGTATTGATCATTATTGTGTTATTGTGTTTGCTCGCATCTCGTTGCGGTAGTCCATCACTCAGCTCTCAGCTTACAGCTGCGTCCCCGCCACCGACCGACAACTAACAACACTCGCCCCCGCACGCATCTCAGCGCTTCGTAACGTGTTTACGTTTCTCTAAGCCAATCAGTTGTGCATGTGTGTGTGTGAGTGTGTGTGTATGCCTCCCATGCGTGTGTCGTTTGTGTGTGTGTGTGCGCGCGCTTAATTCGCGCATTGTATCTAGCTAACTAACTCGGCTGGCTGGCTGGCTAGCCTCTGGGCCTGGCTGGGAAAAAGACAGGAGGGTAAAACAAAAAAAAAAAGACAGTTATGCCCTGCTGCGTCGCGCCAACAACAAAAACAAGCAACATAGCTGACGCCGTCTCGTTGTCGTCGTCGTTTTCGTTGTTGTCGTCGTCGCTGTCGCCGTCGTCGTTTCGCCTCTCTCTCTCGCTCATCTGTCGATGAGATCGTTGTGTGTTTGTCTTCTGGATCGGATCGTGTTGTTAGTAGTGTATGTCGTCGTAGTGTCGTTTATTGTTGCTGCTGCTGCTGCTACTGTTGTTGTTGTTGTTGTTACGCGCTGTGACTGACTTGTTCAATGATTTAGTAAAAATATTCATAGCTCATTCCAAAACTTGTTCTTGTGCCTGCTGCAAATACAAAATTTATAACGCGCTGCGGAAATTCACAATTTCTATGTATCTATCAAAATATTGAATATATATAAATAATATATATATTTGTAATGCTTTATATGTGTGTAGTTGTTAACAATTGTTTTCTGTGTTGTGTTGAGTTTTACTATTTTTTTTAAATTGTTATTTGTTGTAATAATTATACAAATCAAATCCGAAACCGCCGTCTCGTTTCGTCTCGTCTCCTGTCCCTGCACCCCTCTCTCTCTCTCTGCCACTCACTCACCGATTGTTGTGTGCAATTCAAATACACCGCCAAACCCCCACCACTCTCAAAAAAAAAAAAAAAACGCAAACTGCATCCGCCTTTATCATAATAAAAAAAAAAAAAACACTGAATATTTGAAATAAATAAATATATATCAACAATCACAATGGAGGTCTGGCGATCACTAACGGTTGGCGCATTTCTAGCACTGGGCTTGGTGTGCTTCTATGGCATGGTGGAGTCGTGCAACGAAGTCGTCTGCGCCTCGATAGTCTCCAAGTGTATGTTGACGCAAAGTTGCAAATGCGAACTTAAAAATTGCTCCTGCTGCAAAGAGTGCCTCAAGTGTCTGGGCAAAAAGTACTACGAGGAGTGCTGTAGTTGTGTGGGTAAGTCAAAAATGATATATATATATGGGATCGATGATGTGATGTGTGATGTGACATTATCATTCTTCATTCTTGCTCCCCGTTTTTTTTTTTTTTGTGTTCGCTGTTTTTATAGTAATTGCTTGCAAATGTGTGCGTGCGTGATATTTGCGATGTGTAACCATAGATTTCGTGCGTGTCTCACCTATCGATAATTGTGAGCCGCCGTTTGAATCCCGATTGCAACAGTGCAAAATAGGAAAATTTAACACTATATTGTGCCCGTTTTTGTATTCGATAGTAACCTATTTATTTAAATATATTAAATTGTAAATTTAATGTTTATTTTCTAATAACTGGATATAAAGACACATGACTTATTAGACGTTATTTTATCTCATCCATATTTATTAATAAAAGTATTATTTTTTCCAATCATTCGTAGAGCTTTGTCCTAAACCCAATGATACGCGAAATTCACTGTCTAAAAAATCACACGTTGAGGATTTCGATGGTGTGCCTGAGTTATTCAATGTGCTGGCCACAAATGAGGATAGTGAAAGTGATTTTTGGGATGTCTTCACTTTTCAAGTGGACTGGTCCAGGGGCAAACCAAAACTGGATAAGGATGAGAAATACTATCTGAGTAAGTAATGTGCAATATGGTAATATTAAAAATAGATTTAAAGAGATATTTATCATTCTCAATAAAAAAGAATTCAATGACAAGAATCTGGATGAAGCACGTGAGGAACGTGATAATACGCTGACAGTGAATTGCACAGTTATATATTTGGATCAGTGCACGTCGTTGAATAAATGCCGTAAAAGCTGTCAATCAATGGGCGCTAGCAGCTACAGGTACTTAATATAAATTCATCAATTTGGTTCCACTATATTTAACTCAATGATTTTTGCTTTTATTTAAAATGTAGATGGTTCCACGATGGCTGCTGTGAGTGCGTAGGATCAACGTGCATTAATTATGGCGTGAATGAGAGTCGCTGTCGACATTGTCCGAAAGATGCGGGAGATGATTTCGATGATGAGATCGATGAGGAGATGCAGGACTATGGCGATAGTATGGGTCCGTTCGATGGCTCAGTGAATAGCAATTATTGATAGCAGCAAACAAATGCCATATCAAGAACAAAAACATTTAACAAATTAGTTACTCAATTCAGTGACATTATTATTGTGTAGTACGAAGTAATATTTGTATAGCATTATTATTATTATATATATTTTTTTTTATTTTAAAGAATAGGTCCTTTTGATTGTTTTTCATTTTGAGCAGCCCGAGAATATATTTTAGAGCCGAAAATAAAGATTATGTATAAAACCGAATGAAATTAACGTGTTGAATAACGATAGTATTATTATTCGATATGCCTGCAACGTACAAGCGCTAACATCAAAGTATCAATGATATCTATATCGAATATAAATACATAGACTCATTTATTTTGTAATCAGCGTAGAAATTGTGTTTTCTGTTCTCTTTTTCAAAAACTTCTCCCAAAAAATATGTCTTAAAATGACAACTTTATTTGTAAATTTATAGTTGCTTACTGCACCCCAAAACAACATCGAACAGCTGATTGGTCAGCCGTTTTGCGCCGGGGTGGCAACACTAGCCCATGTTATTTCAAGCAAACAACATCAAGTTACGTATTCGAACCGGCGGCCACAAGTCTAAAGATAATTAAAGTGGCTGGAAATTATGTTTAAGGGCTTGCGACACCTACGAAATGTGCTGCAACGTGGACACCACAATCTGGCGCGCTGTCACGCTTACGTGACGCAAACGGGCAACCCAAATGGCTCCGCTGCTGCCAGCTTGCCAATAAAACGGCCACCAATTATGCCTGCCTTGCAGCCGCTAAGTTGTCGACAGGTGAGTGAGGGGAAATGCAGATTGCAGATTGCAGCTGGTATCAAAAAGAGCCATGTCGATTTTCTTCACACAGATGCGAATGCTGCGATTGGAGTATAAGGCGATTGTGGGCGTTATTGCACGCTCGCTGCAATTAACGCCACGCGAGGTGCAGCAATTACATCTGCGATGCTTATGCTCTCGCAACACAGGAACAGATGCGGACAAGCATAGCAGCAAGTCGAGTAGCAGCAGCAGCAGCAGCGGCAGCAATCGCAACGATACGCCCACCAAGGAAGCTAAATCAGGCAGCGAAAGCACGTCAGATTGCGGTCAAGAATCAAAACAAGCATCCAGCTCCAGTTCCAGTTCGAGCAGCAGTGCCGGCTCCAGCTCCAGCGGGGACTCTTCCAATCCGAGCAGCAACAACAACAATAACAAAAATGAAAACGATGAGAAAATGCGTTCAGTTTTGACAAAAGCGGTTCTTTGGCTATTTACCATTTACATGTTTGTTGCCTTTATATCATTACTAATTACACCGCGTACAGAGCGACCCGAGGGATCTACACGATACGTCTCGTGGAATGAGTTTGTGCATCATATGCTGGCCGTCGGTGAGGTCAAGGAGCTGATCATACGACCCGACATGGAAATGGTTACGATTATCCTGCACGATGGCGCCGTCATCAAGGGACGCAAAGTGTCATCCACCATATTCCACATGGCTGTCGCCGATGCCAACAAATTTGAGGAGAAGCTACGGATGGTCGAGAAACGTTTGGGCATTAAAGATGGCGTTCCAGTTACTTACGATCGCCACGATACCACTGGACGCCTCCTGATGCTGCTGTTATTCTGCGCTCTCCTCATCTCCATAGCGACACGCATGAAGAGCATGAAGAGTCCAATCAGCATGGACTCATTTGTGAGTATTTCTATGCGTTAATTGTCTTACTTATAATTCCGTTTATGAATTTTGAATTTTGTTTTTAGAACCAAATGGGTCGGGCGAAGTTCACACTTGTGGATCCATTTGAAGGTGGACGTGGCGTGCTGTTTCGCGATGTGGCTGGTCTTAAGGAGGCCAAACAGGAGGTCAAGGAGTTTGTCGACTATCTAAAGACACCGGACAAGTATCAGCGCCTGGGCGCCAAAGTGCCACGCGGCGCTTTGCTCTTGGGCCCACCTGGCTGTGGCAAAACGTTGCTGGCGAAGGCGGTGGCCACCGAGGCTCAGGTGCCGTTTCTCAGTATGAATGGGTCGGAGTTTATTGAAATGATTGGTGGCCTCGGTGCCGCACGTGTGCGCGATCTCTTCAAGGAGGGCAAGAAGCGGGCGCCCTGTATTATATATATCGATGAAATCGATGCCATTGGACGACAACGATCCGGCACCGAGAGCATGGGTCAGGGCAGTTCCGGTGAATCTGAGCAGACCCTCAATCAGCTGCTCGTCGAAATGGACGGCATGGCAACCAAAGAAGGCGTCCTCATGCTAGCGAGCACCAATCGTGCCGATATACTCGATAAGGTACACAATCTGAATCTCTACACTTGCTCAATTGTACATCAATGTCTTTTTTTTTTTATATGCAGGCATTACTTAGACCTGGTCGCTTTGATCGTCACATACTTATTGATTTGCCGACGCTGCAGGAGCGCAAGGAGATCTTCGAGAAGCATTTGTCATCCGTCAAGCTGGCCGAGGAGCCCGACAGTTATTCCCAGCGTTTGGCCCGACTCACGCCCGGATTCTCCGGCGCCGACATTGCCAACGTGTGCAACGAGGCAGCGTTGCATGCAGCACGTCATGTCCAAACCGAGGTCACCAGCAAGAATCTGGAATATGCCGTCGAGCGTTTAGTGGGTGAGTGTCTCTCTTACAAATTGATTATATATATATATATGTATATTTTAAATATTATTTCTCCCTCTGCTTCCAGGTGGCACCGAGAAGCGTTCGCATGCGCTTTCGCTGACCGAACGCAAGGTGATTGCGTATCATGAGTCTGGACACGCACTTGTCGGCTGGATGCTACCGCATTCGGATATATTGCTCAAGGTGACGATTGTGCCGCGTACAAGTTTGGCATTGGGATTTGCCCAATATACGCCCAGTGAGCAACATCTGTACTCCAAGGAGGAGCTATTCGATAAGATGTGCATGGCACTCGGTGGACGTGCCGCCGAGAATTTGATCTTCAAACAGATCACGACTGGCGCCCAAAACGATCTGGAGAAGGTCACTCAAATTGCCTATTCACAGATCAAGAAATTTGGCATGAACGAACGCCTGGGTCCGATATATGTGCGCGATACAAATGAATCTGCCGGCGGTGGCGGTAGCAGCAAACCCTTTTCCCGGGCCATGGAAGCCATCATTGATCACGAAGTGCGCAATATGGTGTCGGATGCATATCGGGTAACCGAGGATCTGCTCACCAAGCATCGCGACAAGCTAGAGAAGGTATTTATATCGATATCAGTATTTGGCCCGGTCAATATATCATTCATTCATTTATCTTATTTTGCTTTGCAGCTGGCGGAGGCTCTGCTGGATAAGGAGACACTGGATTATGATGAGGTGTGCGGTTTGATTGGACCGCCACCATTTGATCCAGCCAAGCGGCAGGTGGACTCTGTAGACTTTGAGCAGTCGCTGAAGAATCTGGGCACGACTGAGCCACAGGTCTGACAACCGGCAGCTGAACTGACAACCTAATGGCTCCATCTGTGACCCTTCACATCTTTCCCACTTGCACCCGTACACTTACACAGCCGGTTCATGTTCAATAAATGTAAATAAAGTTGTTTACCATTTTTTTTTAGCACTGCGTCAAGTGATTAGCCAATGCCGCCTCAGCTTTTTTTATTGCTTTTGAATACGTCTATATATATATATATATATATATATATATATAAACAATCATATAAAATCCATAACTGATTGATCAATTCAACGTCTCGCAATTTGCATTTCTCCATTTGGCATACAATTGCAAAAAGTGCAGTAAAATGTTTAGTTTGGTGTTTTCGCCCATCCACTTAAATACACAGCAAATATTATTTATTTTATTTATTGCAATGATACTTTTGTAAAACTTACCTTTTGTAAAGGGTGTGGGGTACACCACATTTGCATAGCTATCTATATGACAGGCAGAGAAAGAGAGACAGAAACAGAGCGAGAGAGAGAGAGAGTTTTGAGCTTAGCTTATACTTTTGAAAACAATCTTTAAACCTAGTCTAGACTGGGTTCCTTTTTTTTTAACGATTTGATCTTTGCATACAATGTTAAAATAAGATAAGCAAACTAAACTTATAGAAATTCAAAGGGTTAGTCAAACGTTAAATTCAAATCTTGCCATGTTTGCATAGTTCAATTAATACTTTGTAATTGGGTTTACTTTGCCATTTAGCCCCACACTGTTGACAACTATGATTCACATTCACCTCAAGATGTGTGGGCAAGTGGAAAAGGATACCCTGTAATATAGTATATTATTCATGCGAAAGGCATATTAAGAACCATATTTTGAAATAATATAATTCACTTCTAGTTAGCACGATGCACGAAAGAAGACACCCAGTACAAATGCGATTGCGTGGATGCGATGGCGGAGAAAAACGTGTTTATCACAATATTGAACTTGGCGAAGCGATAAAGTCTTGTTTCCTTATTAGTAATAAATACATTTTGGAATATTTTATAAAACAAACTAGGCAATTGCAATTTGATTTGTAGTCTATTTGTTCTGTTAATGCACCCGAGAAAGGTCTCAACTAACAAGAAAGGACGGGAGGGCGCGACTAGCAGTTACCCCGATCGATATATATTGAAAATTTATATAAATAAAATGGATTATATTTACAATATAATAATGCAAATTTTGTATTTTGTCCATTTGGTCTGTCGATATAATTGTGTTGTAAATACCATTTTATTCTTGTTTTATTATTATTTTTTAGCTGAAAAACCGATACTTCGATCGATTTTCGGGCAGTCACGTTCCAAATTTGATATATCTCTAGTTCTGAACAACTCTCTCCTATTCGCGTACTGCTTAATGGTTACGGGGTATCCAAAGCATACACACTTTAAACTGACTTTCAAACTGTGAACCAGGTTCTGCTACCTCTACTAACTAATTACCTAACTGAAAAAAAAAAAAAAACGCTGGCATAAAAACGCACCGGATGCACTCGCGACACGTTAGTCAGTGAAAATGATTAGTGGCAACTGGATATTTGTGACGAGTGGTCTAATCCTGTTGATGGGTAGCCCTGGTGCGAGGGCCGATAATTTCCGTGAGTACACATGTTGGATGCCACACGGAATTGCATACAAACTAAAAAAAACTTAAAAAAAAAACACACTTGAACTGTTTAGCTGCACCATTGAAACGCTGCCGTATGGAGGATGAGGCATGCCATGTGAAGCAGGCGCAGGTTTTTGTTGATGCCTTCAAGCATGGCATACCGGAGCGGAATGTGGCACCCATTGAGACCATAGAATTGGGCACCTTGCGCATTAATAGCGGCGATCCGGGCACTTCGATGCAGTTCAATCTGGTCATGTCCAATACCACATTGCATAACTTTGTCGACACACTGCGGTTCAAGACAGTGAAGGGCTTTACCAAGGACCTGACCAAGCCAATGCAGCTCTCCTGGACCTTTAGCACAGATTACTGCGATGTGCATGCCAACTATGATGTCAATGGCAAGATACTGCTGCTGTCCATCGTTAGCCAGGGTGAAATTATGGTCAATCTGAAACAAGTGCAGGGCAAGACACGCATTACTGCCGTGCCGGAGAAACGAGGCGATGGAAAAACCTATCTCAAGATCAGCGACTATAAAACGGTTGTGAAAGTGGGCTCGTAAGTTGAATGCTTTCGTAATACCAAGATCAATACATCTCATATGTATCTTGGAGATTGCTCACAATTTGGCACACAATTTTAAAAATAATTATGAAAAATCGAAAAATCATTATCTCTTCTGGCAGCGGTCACATTAATATGACCAATTTGTTCAACGATAATGTGGAGCTGCGCGACAGCACACTGCAGGTACTCAACGATGAGTATGATGTCATAGTGAAGGATGTGCATCCCCAGATAATGACAGGTTCTGATCGTGTTTTCAAGAAGGTCGTCCAAAATTTGTGGGACACAATACCATATGAGGAATTCTTTGACAATTAAATATGACTAATGCGTAAATATAGATAAGTTTTATGCGATGGGTCTTCTCTGTTCTATTTTATGGTTATGGTTGTTTAATTGTTCTATTAAAACATATGAAATACAATTAGTATAATGGCTAACTGTTTGTTTTGTTGTTTGATTATAAATATGAAGATTTCTTTATTTGCTGTTTGTTTGCCGCAATTGCAGCGTTTATTTTAATGAAGTTTTTAAATTAAATCAATGAATGTTTTATGTGTTTGTTAAAATATGTTCTACACAATATGTGTAAAAATCTGCAAGAGAGAAAGAGAGAGAGAGAGAGAGAGAGAGAAAGGGAGAGAGAGAGAAAGGGAGAGAGAGAGAGGGAGATAAGTACAGAGTTTGTTGGGGGATTGCAGAATGATTCTTCTTACCAATTTCAAATTTTAGATGTGTATATTTTGACAATTTACTGACCAAATGCACGTTGCCAGCATTTAAACCATTGCCACCAGCGGAGCAGGGATGCCACATGCTATCCATCGCCGTGCTGCGTTTGATCCTCCTCCGGATGCTCCACAATTTTGCTCTGCACTTGCAAAAGTTGCTGTGCAAATGCAATTGCAATTTTGGCTTAGATGTTGTCTGTCTTTTCTGTTATACTAAAATTTACCATTGGCTTGCGATGTTTCGGTTCCTTTTCAGTATCCAGTGGACTGTCTGAGCCGTCGGTTGTTTTGATGAATGACGAGTAGAAGGAGGAGAAACTGGAGCCATCCATATCATCGCTGTTGCCATTGCTATCCGTGTACTTCTGTGTGAGAAGATATAAAAGCGATGACCAAAATTTTTGCTCATTTAAACGTGTAGGCTATGATGATTTTGACAAGAAAAATATCTCTATATATCTATATATCTATATATCTATATAAGGGCAGCTGAATTATAACGGCTCAGTGTATCTGCATGATTTGGAAAAAAAAAAAAAACAAACAAAAAAATGAGGAATAATGGACTGCTATACCATATACCAAATCTATTGGGACGATCGGTTAAAAGAAGCTGATTAGAATGTTATTATGGTGGGATTTATAAAAATGTTTTATCTTACTTGTTTTGTATTGTGTTGGGATGGATTGCTTGTTGGATCGGACGCATATTCGTCTGCTTCGACGTTAACCGTTTCAATCGGTTGTTTCAACGCCTCCTTTTTGGATGAATCGGAAAGTGCCACATTCGAGCCGGGCTCGGCCTTCACCGACGAGGCTATCTGCAGCTGGTTGGGTGTTATCGAAAAGAAGGCTCCCTGCCCTTTCACCGTTGTCGTCGACAGTGGTGCTACCCTCACCTTTTGCGCCTGCAAGGATTAGATTGCGATTAGGCACTAGAAGCAGCCAGGAATTCTTACTCCAAAATATCCATTTTGAAAATACAATTAAAACAAAATTGAAAAAAAATGAAAAGTTAGGAAATTAAAATCAGGACATACCGTGTAGACAGTCTTGTTGTAACTGGCATGCGAGTTGTTGAATCTGCTTGGCAATTGGAGCAGGTTGCTGGCGACGCTGGAGAACGGCAGGGGCTGGTACATCATCGCTGTGGCGGCCGCAGCCGCCGGATGTGTGTAGAAGAGCGATGGATGCGGATACATGACACCAGCCATATATTGGAGGGGAATTGCTGCCGTTGCTGTTGCCGCCGCCGCAGCTGCTGCTTTCTGTGAGGTTGTCGGCTCCTCGCTTGTCCTCTGCGAGCAGTGCGGCAAATGGGGCGTGGATTTGGACACAGCTGTCGATGTGCTTGGCAATTGGGCGGGTATATAGTAGAAGGCTGGAAAGAGGCTAGGCGAGAAATTGCTCTGGGCCACGGCTGTCGTATGCACCGACGGCGTCGGTATACCTATGGAGAATGGCGGCCAGAGATTTTGGGTGCAGCTGAGACCAGCTGGTACGGCCTGGAGATGATTGCTGGCATGCGATGAGGGATTTGTTGTCGAGCAGATGGCATCGCCGGTGGTAACCAATGGTATGTTAAGTGGAAGCTGCTGCTTCGGCTTGTTCGCGTCATTCTCCCTGGAATGGGAGCCACCACGCTTGATGCCATGTATGCCATGGCCGGGACCACTATACTCCAACATCTTCTCGTTCGCCGTCTTCTTGTTCTTCTCACCATTGCGTCCGCGAGACTCACGATGTTTCTTCAGCATGCGTTTCTCCATCTCATCGTTGTGCTTGCTGAGCAGCGATTCGGTCAGGGTGACACTAATCGTCGGTATACTGTTATCAGCACCAAGACTGGGACCGGCACCAGTAGCAGCAGCCCCAACGGCAACCGGACCAGATCCGCTAAATTTACCACCGGAATTACCACAGCCAGAGGTGCCTGTGCCGGTATTGCTGGTATTTGTGACGCTGCTCATCCGAATATTGCTGTTGGTTGTGCAATTGCCAGAGGAACCGCTACCGCCGCTACATTCGCCACCATGGTCCGGACTAATCGCACTGCGTGCATCCTCACGGGATCTGCTCGCATAGGAGGAGTCACCCGTAAGCGGATCGAGTTCGGTCGGCGCCGTGATTGGCTTGCTATTGAAAAAGCGCTGCAGATTCTCTTTATAGTTGAGCTGATTGTAGCTCGGCGGCGTCTCAGTGGAGCTCTTACTGTCATAGTAGTCGTGATGCGGCGAAATTTCGCCAAGCATAACGCTATCACGCTCCGACACCGTCAGCTCGTTCTCATGTGGCAGCTCCAGCTTCAGATCCGCCCGCGTCACCTCATCCATCAGTGTTTCCATGAAGCTGGCGAGTGCCTGGCACCGTCGCGATACCTCCTGCTTAACGGTGTCCGATGGTCGGGAGACTGTCTCAGCGAGTAGCTTAACAATATCATCCTTGATACGATTATTACGAGTCTCCAGCTCGTCCGGTATTTTTATTTTCACAGTCTGCGCCGCCTCAAAGACATTGACTTCTTTGGGACCTGAAAGGGGGAGAGAAAGAGAGGCAGAGAAAGAGAGAGAGAGGGAGAGAGAGAGAGAGAGAGAGAGAGGGAGAGAGAGGGAGAGAGATGGCAAATTTGTTAACAGGGATTCCTCAACTCATTGATTGGCTGGTTATTCTCCTCGATTTAGTTAAGATAACTGTGAATAACTCGTGGAAAACAAGCTAGAAAACTGTTCTTATAAATGTAGTTATATTGTATTGTAGCATTTAAGGAGTAATCCTCCATTCAGCTAGAAAACTTATCAGAAATCGATTTCGAAATCATATCGAATTATGATTTTTTTTTATTGATTTGAAGTTCTCCCAGCTTGTTAAGGACTACACATGAGACCTTATGACGATCCTCTGCGCAAGATTGCTAAATATTCTGCATCTTACTGCCTAATTAATTATATTAATAAAATAAAAATTAAGGAATACCTCTTCAAATAATGGATACTGATATATATTTTGTAATTGGCTTAAATTTAGATTGAACGTTTTTGAAACCTATAACCAGATTTTCGATGCGATTTCATTTGGCATATGTTTCACTTACCCTGAAAAACCCGATGATGTCCGACAACAAACTCAACTTTGCGAGACCAAGGATTCACGAAACTGGTCCACTCCGTCTCGAGGAGGATGTAGCATCCATTCTGAATGAGGAAACGATAGGGCTTACTGCAAAAGGAGACGCCAGCCGTTTGTCCCTTCTTCATGACTATTTCGTACGTCTCCTTAATGATCGGGAGATCCTCATGATGATAGAAATCCATAATGGACCTTCCAATCAGATCCTGCGGCAAATAGCCAAGCGAACTAACCGATGCGCTATCCACATGCGAGATGATTGCAGCAGCCGTGTGGCGTATGGCAAACTTGGGACTCTTCGTCGAGAGAATCTCATCGGAAACTGCAAAATAAATGGGGATGATGGGATTCAATTAGCAAGTGCTTGAAAATCTCTAAAATCGGATCAGAACAAGTTATATGCATTTGTGTTGACTATATAAACTATATATGTGAATTATTATACTAATGAATAAATCAATTTAAGTAACAAAAAAGTTAATAATAAAACACACTCACCTTTGTAGCTGCTCTTGATGGGTGTGGCAGTGATGACCAGTAGCATATTGGTGCCATTGGAGACCACATAGTTGTCCGGTCGCGCCTCCTCGGGCGCCTCTCGGAACGTCAATCCCAAGCGGAAGGGTTCATAGTTAACGGAACGTCCGATGACACCAAAACCGCCGGCGGCTAATCCCCGATAGCGTCGGAGCATCACACATGTGCTTCGGGCATCCTTGGGTAGGCTGCCGCGTGTCTCGGCAATTGGGATGCCCGTCGTGATTTGACTGGCGAGTGTCGAGCGATCCTTGACATGCACAAAATCGATAAAGGATCGACCCAGCCACATATCGCGCGGATAGCCAAGGACATCGGTAATGCTGGGCGTCGTATACAGCACCATGCCATCGTGCATGGAGATCACACAACAGAAGCTATCCTCCTTGGACCGCTCATGATGTGGATGGTGATTCGAATGGTGATTCGAATATGGATGCTGATGTGGATGCTGATGTAGATGTTGTCTATTGGCGCCAGCAGCAACCGCTTCCAGTTTGCCCAATGTCGCTTCCCAAGACTTGTCGGCCTTGATGCAGCCGCCAACGTTTGGACAGGCGGATAATCCAGTCGACTGCAATGCCATGCCATTAAGCGATTTCGATGAGAGAAACTGTTGCACCTGCTCCAATTGATTGTTGGTCGACTCGCTCAGCTCCGAGTCGAGCTGTTCGCTCATCTGCTGTTGATCGCTGGACGGTTGATCGCTCTGCGATTGTGTGTCCTGCAGATTCTGGAGCTGTTCGCAGCTGGCGCTGTTCGATTTGGTCAGCAGGAGCAGCTTTTGCTCCTCGGCATTATCGATATGCGATGCGTTTGCCGTTGCCGTCATTTGTCCCGGACATTTGGCCTTCTTCTTCTTGCGGCACTTGTCCTTGTTGCGCTTAGAGATCAGATCGCTGCTGCTGGCCTGTGTGGAGGGCTTGCCCCCATATCCACTGCTGCCGGAGGAATGACTGCCGCTCAGCCGGGACTTGGAACTGCCACTGGGGTGCAAATCAAGAATATTTGTGGTCACCATAGATGATATTATAACTGTAATTCTCACCTGCGCTGCGATTGACTGTTGCTGCAGCTGTTCGAATAGGCCGAGTCGGCTACCTTTGTATTGTGTGTTGACTCCGATGATTCTCCCTCCATTTTGAATTCTTATTTATTTGCTCCCGTTATTTGCGCTTTACAAATAATAATATTCTTTTTGTTTTTTATACAAGTTTCCAACCTGCTAAAAATACAACTCGTCGACAATATTCAATTTTAAGTACTCGTTGAATTACTTGAGAAGCTCTCAATATTCGACTAAGATAAAAGAGAAAAAAGTTGGCATAACTTTTAATTATTAATCGCTAACATTTGAATTGAGGTATCCAACAGCTGAGGAGCATAATATAATTATTATATTGTTCTGTGGTGTTGTTATTTAAGAATCAAGTAAAATTAGCAGAGCGGAAGAGAACAACTTCTATATATAGTATACATATGTGATCTGTATTTTGTTTTTATTTTTTTATTAATTACTATTGCTGATTCAGTTAATCTCTGGGAGAGCCGTATTAAATTGCTGCACACTTTGTGTTGATTAATCATTGGGACTACGGAACGCAGTCACGTTTGAAAGCGCAACGGAGAAAGTGAGCAGAATTTGTTTGAGGGGGTGGTTGTGGGGGTTGGATAAGTGGTGATGTGAAATCCATTGAAATGAGAGAATCCAGCTATTAATGACACTTGGCACTTGCACTTGCTCAATGTAAGCCCATAATTCTTGAGCATTTGTGTGGTGAGGTGCTCAGTGCTGTCAGATCTCTTGCGCAGTAATATATGCATGTTATATATTCAAGATTAGTGATTTTTATTTAGGACTAGAATGATTATAACTTTCTTTCTTTTTGTTCTTTTTCGAAATCGGTAAATCACATATTAAGGTTTCATTTCAATCTTGGCAGATACAACTTTGGTGGATTTCTATAAAATATTTGCATTTTCCTTTCGTTCCGTTTTCAGCCCAGAATTTATTTATTTCTTGCGTTGCATAATTAGTAGCACTCAGTCTCCAGCAGCATAAATAAGGCCAATGCACTCCATTTGTTTAGTTTATCAAATTTCGCAGTCTTGAATTTGAAACGTACTTTCGTATACCGTAATATATAATATAATATCCAACTCCTAACAAATAACATGCAACCCAATATTTTGCAGTTGGCAACATTATATATTATTATATGTTATATATCTTGGCCAGCTGCAGATTATATTATGCTACACTGTTCTCACACATGTATTCTTTCGCATATATGTATTTAACAAAAAACTATGATTTAGGGTTTCTTATCTGAGCCTGATAAAATTTGTAAAGTTGTTCATTAACATGTCGAGGTATATTCATAAAAATTGTACATTTTATTGCTATCGCAAATCGATCTTTATCGATATTCGTAATACACACGACACATTCGCGTGTTGATCTTGATCTAGAATATATACATATACCTTATGGGATCAGAGATGCTTCACAACTTCATAATATCTTATCGCTGCTCTATTATTTCATTAATTGATACTCTCATACACCTTCAGTTTGATTCATTCAACACGGTTCATTACGGTAGCTGAACAAACCAATCAATTTGTTTGCAAGGACTCAAATAACGATTGTTTGTAAATTATGTCAACCATTTTTGTGGCAAAATACAAAATTCTCAATCTTAAGTTGTTATTATAAGTTTCCAATTTCAATCTATAATATTATATTTTATTTGAGTAAATTGTAATTATTTATGGTATTAAAGAATTGAAAACAACATGGCCTGCATATAGAGAACTATACTATATATTATTATTGTGAGGGGACTACCGCAATTGAAATTCAGTTCGTATATTCATATGCAAGTAGCTTTCCACTACGTTGAGCCGGTGCAGATGAGTGCAATTTTTGTGCTCAGCCGTTTAAAGATCTCTCTCGCTCTCTCACCCTCTCTCTTTCTCTCTCTCACACATCTCTCACACAGACGACACCCAAACATTGATGTGCCCAAGGGAATTACTCATAAATGCGCACGTTGCACGTTGAACGTAAACATGTAACGTAACAACAACAACAACACAGTTTATGTAAGCTTGTGGACACTAACACAAACACAGTTCTATAAGATCGAATCAAATGCGACTGCTCTCAGCAGGCTGTTGTTTTCGTTCTCTAATTACTCAGCTGCGCACTCTCCAAAGCTATGCGTTTCTATTCATTCACATGCACTTACTCCCTCTTTCTCTCTCTCTCTCTCTCCCTCTCTCGATCAACTGATTGCAAATGCAGATGCAAATATGTATCTTATATTGAATAAATTCGCATATATTTCAATGTGATTTGTTTTTGTTTTGTTTTCAATATATATTTAGTTATATGTTGCACTTTGACTGCACTTGCACAAAAAGTAAAAAGAAAATGTTCGAATTAACGTTTTAACTGTAGAAATTTGTTTGCGTTCTTGCCGCTCAATCGCGACCTACTTGTTGAAAACACTCCCGAATACTGACAGACTCTCGATAGCTGAGAGACGACGAAAAGCGCACTGGCCAAGCTTTGCAATATTTGCCCACACACACACACACAAACACACACACACGCACACAAAAACACGACACGCTGCAACACCAGCAGCCCCAACGTGCGTTCTTCTTCGGCATTTCCCATCGCTCGTTGAGAATTCGGCATTGTTCGCATTGACATACTTTGCCTGGCTTTCGCTTAACCCATTGCTGGGCCACTCAATTTGCCAATGATTTTGCAGCTAAAACTATATATAAAAAAAAAAAAAAAATTCGAAATTATTTTTTAACGTTTACTTTATAATATTGATATCAGACAATCTTATATATCCGGACATGCAGTCCAGAGTTGCTGTACGAATTTCGACCCGTTAGGTCCTGTTTGGGGCTAATGTTTGTCGGTGAACGTAATCAAAGCTACGTAAGAAGCATCATTAGTAGTGACGACAACTGTTATTAAAGGAACGCTGCTGGTTATCGGGAAGTTGACTGCTGCCACGCTGTTTGAATGGTCCATGGTCTGGCCACACAATGGGAGAGGGGGGTGGGTTGGGTTGTGTAGCACGTTAAATTCAGCATGAATGTGCCTCAAAGTGTGCACACTGCGAGTCACGCATAGCAGCCACGTGAGTTGCTGTTGCTGTTGTTCTTGTAACTGATATTGTTTATTGTTTGTCACTGTTTCTCGCTGCCCGCCCTTGCCTTGCCAGGCCTTGTTTTGCCCCTTACCTTCTGTCCCTTAGTGCAGTTTGTCATGGCCTTGCTTTAGTTATCGTCAAACGAACGCGAAAACTGCACAAATTTGGCGTGGCAGACTTTTAGGCGTTGTCAGATATTTAATTATGATTCAGATTGTGTCATGATGTCTACGTTCTCGTTTCGAAAAATATACTATATCTTTAAAATTGAGGTGCCATATGAGTAAAGGTACTTTATGTGCCATTTATATACCTTGGCACATCTGCATTTTCATTTGAATATAGAAATATCCGCAATTATTTGCCATTATGCAGATGTCTCAGGAAATGTGGGCGTGCACGTGAATAGTGAAAGCACTGAAATAGCCGGTTACGGTTACGGGTTACGGAACGCATCGCCCGCTGGGATTGTCAAGAAATGAAATGAACCACGTGGCAAACCAGACATGTGCAACATACTCTGGCAATTTGTCAGTAAGTAAAGTATTTGCAGTATTCTATACAACATGATTAAGATAACAATATTTACAATTTTACAATATTTACAATTTTTACTAAAAAAATATTATATTTGTCTCTGCATGGCTAAACAGAATTTGAACATTTGCCTCGACTCCTTATCGATGACCGAACAGCGTATGCAGGTGTCCTATGTGAACGGAGTCCCGAGTCGATGAATAAATTCAGTTTTTACTTTTAAATCGAACAACGAAACGAAACAGCACACATTGAATACATTTTCTTTTTAATTTGTGCCACTTGTGGATACAGAATGTGAGTCAAGAATATATATTCTTGAAAAGAATGCGTTTGCTCTAGAATGAAATGTTTCAAGCCTTGTGACACGCTTCGCTATGAACTATGAACTATATGCTTGTTTTACGATAAATTTCAACAGGTTAATCAATTTGATAATACCCTTGCGTATCACGTATAGAAGGGTATATCTTGCGTTGACTTCTGTCTGAGCGACGACATGCAATTACTCGGTAGTCGGCAAATGCAGTGTTGCATGTTAGATTGCTAAAGCCGAGGGCATCCAAGTGGATGCAGCGTTTCCCAGGCGATAAGAACGAGCCAGCAGAAGATATCTCTCGCTCGACTGCGAACGCAAGGTGCCAACACGTGAGAGAAGCGGGAAGCGGGAAATGAGTGACTGAAGTGATTGGAATGAGAAGCGAGAAATGAAAAGCAAGAAGCGAGAAGCGAGAAGCGATTGCGGGCCACACTTCACAGCCATAAATTGAGTTACAGGCCAAAACTAAATGGGACTCCATTTCAGTTTCAGTTTCGGTTTCAGTCTACCTTTTGTCATCGCATCCACGACGAGGTGGGGTGTTTTGGGTTAGCTACGGCTTCAACACACAATTAAAACTCAGTTAGCTAAATGTGATACCAACGAACAAGTTAGCAAAGCAAAATGACACAAACATCAAAAAAACAATGAGACAAACTCGAAACCCAAACTCAATCTCAACAAAACAGATATACAAGAGAAAAACCCGTAGGTTGTCGTTTGTCGGTTTGTTGTTTGTTCCTCAGTTCCTACTTGGATTCATATCTGTGAGATGTGCACAGAAGTGAGGTGTTAAATAATAGTATGGTTGGAGGAGTGGTGGTGGAGAGTCTTTACTCCCCTTCTTCTTCTTCTTCTTCTTCCTCTTATTCTTCTTTATCTTAAAGCGTTGTAAGCGATTTCCTTTTAATGACAATTTTTACAACTAAATGTTTTGTGGACATTACACCAGTTTTTATGGCCTCAAAATTAAAGGGAACTTCAGTTTGGGGTACTCTCTTTGGGGGGTATTTGAAGTGCGAATAGAGATTGCTTAGTTCAGCTTAAATCTGGAGATTCGTTTGACAAGTGACAGGAAATGTTAGTTGTATCTCGTTTATTATTAAGGAGCATTTATGTCAAGGCATTCAAAGAATAACAAATACACCGAAAAAAAAAGATTTATCAAATATGGAATGTTATCAACGAAAATATTAAATGAAGTATATCAATATATAAATTGGAAACTTCAACCTCAAATGAGGATCAATGTCTCTTTGACTATGTTTTCATCTTTAGAACAGTACTGTATTTAAAATTGGGAAATACGTAAAAAGTACTAGTGCAATAGTACATTTGGCAAAAAGGAAACTTTTCATTTCTCAAAAATCGATTCTTCGGTTACAAAATTCTCCATTTCTTGAATAATAATTAGATAAGCTATTACTAAAGGGTCCCTAACCTCAAGCATTGACCTTCAGCAAAACGCATTTTACATCATTTAAAATGCCAAGTCATGGGCATGCATTGTCATAAAGCGAGTTATTCGGAATTGTGAACTTGCTGCACGCCACGATCCAACTATCTAACGATCCAACGATCCAACGATCCTACGATTCAACAAATCCATTTCCATTTTCAAATGTTTTCGCCTTGAACGCGTTGGAAATATTTCGCACATACGTTAAAAAAAAGTGCACTTAAAATATGTGCATAACAAAATAATCATATAAATATGTATATAAGAAATGCAAACACAGCTCAAATGAAAATTAGTTAAATTAAAGACGGGGCAATTTCGATGGAACAGTTGAGAATCATATCATATATATGTACATACATACTTATATATATATATATATATATATATATATGTGTGTGTGTATTTTTATATGGGAGGTTGGAGGTGCCTGAGAGAGCGACCTTTAATTGTGCCATTGTGTGCTAAACAGCAAGTAGAGACTTAAGACGCCATCCACCATCAAGTCACTGTCTGAATCTGAATCTGAAAGATGAAGCACCACCAGCAGCAGCAGCAGCACCAGCAGCAGCAGAAGCAGCAGCACCGCTAGCACCACCAATACCAGCTGGCGGATTCACACGCTCTGCGTTTCCATTGTTCCCACAATTTTCCATTCATTCACTTCAGTTTGCTTACTTCTGTTCCTATTTTGTTATAAGTTTGGCTCCGGAAAAAATTACACACACACAATTCCTCTGCACTCCCCTTTCTCCAACATATATATGTATATATATATATTTTTTTGCATCTTGTGGCCTGTCTTTTGTCATTTTGGCCACTGGCTGTCGGCGTCGTCGTCGCCATCCATCGTCTTCATCTTCATTTTCTTCTTCTTCTTATGCCACATGCAATGCCAAGCTCCCCCTCTGTAATGAGCGTACTTTATATGGGGTTACTGAGCACATACTTACTACTTTAGAAGTACCTATTATATATAGTCTTTCTCTCCCTCTCCATCTCGCTCTCCCTCTCGCTCTCTCCCATTATTTGTCAATATCTCTGTTCCCTTCTTGCATAATGTCATGTAATAAGTACCAAGCACTTATTCTTTTATTCTTGTTGTATCGTGGGAGCTGCTTTAATTTAATTCATTGATCTTTCAGTTTCAGTTATATTCCAGACAAGAAATTTATACTTGATATTAACTCAATTATCATTATCTCTGCTGTTCAACTTATCAACATCAAAGATTTATTTGTGATCTATTTTGTAAATACATATAGTGAATGTATTTTCATATATTGCGAGTTATACGGAAATCCTATCAATTTTTATTTAAAAAAAAATAATATAAACTTAACCCAAGGAAATACTGTCTTAACACTTAAGTCCACCAACTTCTATTATTTTTTGTCTCTCCTAAAACATGTTACTGTTCATATATATATTATATTGGTAGATTAATTTTACTTATCTGATATATATACATATATAAATGCTATTTATTACTAAACTTAGACATGATCTTCACACATACAAATTGATATTGCTCATTTTTTGTGAATAAATCATTATACATATGTATGTGCATCTCTATTCTTGAAATGTGCACGTAGTATCAGATTTTTGTATACAATCTTCTTTGTCTTCTTACTTCCTCGTCAGATAGTTGTGCTGAAAAAATAGTAATTCTATTTAATCATAGCCTCCCCATATAGTTAAATTTTCGGTGGATTAATCTTAAAGAGTTCTCAATACTAGTCATATATTAAATGGATGCAATTTAAAGAGTTTATGATGAATACAAATATTTCCAATTTTCTGTTTTGTGACCGTCCGATTACTCCGAAGAACTGTTCGTTTCCATTACAAACTTTGTAGCGGTGATATGCCTATTTTTTTTGAATGGTCAGTGGAATAGCTTCCTGTATACCCATATTCAACACACACGATCTCGAGATGGGCACGTTCAAACACACAGAAAAAAAAGAAAAGCCAATGATCGCTTAGGGTGCAATTGTAGTATAGATAGATAGGTTAGAAAGACAAAGACGGAACGGAGTGTGTGTGTGACGGGGAGGGGGGAACTGTTGAAGAGTTGGTCATAAAAGTCGCAAGTGCAGCGCATAATTGCCGCTGACAACACGCACAAGACATATGTATGTACATATATACATATACATCTACATATGCATGTATGTAGCAGAGATTTGGCATGCGATCTTCAGCAGAGCTGTGAGCTGTGATTATACCCTATAGTCATTGAAAATTGGGATACGCTATTCTGACAAACCCACAGAATATGCACCAAGGAAAAATAAACAAGTTTAAGTCAAGATAACAAATCATAAGTTAAACCAAGCAGATATTCTCAGATTGAGTGAGTTTATTTCATTTTCAACAATTTCGAATCAAGTTCTAAATTCTCCTTTCTATGTATTTGAAATTTATCGATCGTAATTGATCGTGAGGTAACATCAAGTCGTGCTCACTAACAGCGAACACATAATGCCATGTTGTAGTTTTTTTTTTTTCTTTTCTTTTTTTGTTTTAGTTACCCACTCGAGTTACATGCGAACACCACCTCAATTCACATGTTTTGTTGTCGTCGTCGTCGTCGTCTTTATTTCTGAGAGCCGAGCGCATGTTGAGTTTTTTGCGCAGTCGCAGAGCCGAGCCTCAAGACGCGTGGAAAACCGAGCCGAAAGCGTTTCGAGTCGCATTTTCATTTGCGTTTGCTCAGTCAACTTCCGTCACGAAACGCGTTCGGACGTGCGTCTTAAACGTCGATCGCAAGCCAGCTAACCGAACAACAGCAAACCGATATTATCAACGAAAAAAAACTCGAGAATTTCACGAATATATTTTTGTTTACGTTTTTGTTTCCGTGTTGTATGTGTGTGTGTGTTTGTTTTGTTTAGTTTTGTGGTGGTGTCTTTCAGTCTGCATTGGCGCGTAACGAACAGCTTTGAACTAACCCCCAAAAGTTCTTGCTTGCTCGCTCTCTCTCTCTGTCTCTCAATCGCACTCTGTCTCTACTTTGTCTCACGGGGTGTCCTGGGCACAGGATGCGCTTCACTGCATTCGCGCACCTGTTTTTTCTGTGTCAGTGCAGTAACAAAAACAACAACAACAGCAACATCAACGAAATCGAGTCGTCAACAACAAGTCGCGCGTAAAATTCCCAGCAAAAGTTTTGTGTCGAAATTTGTTTCGCCGGTAAATATATAATTTATGCAAAAAATAGAAAAATACAAAACAAAAAAAAACCTTCATTTCAAGATATGCTATATGGTTAGTTAGGTGGAAAATTCAACTGGTTGGCAGAGAACCTGTTGGTAAATATTTGTTGTTGTGTTATGTCAGAGTTGTGTGAGAGTTTCCGATAAGAAAAACTCCCACATTTTGTCACCATAACAATTTGAACCTTCTTTGAACCCACATATTTGAATATGGAAATTTCTTGGTAACAACCGGAACCTGTCTTAAATACCTTTTCGGCACTGAATATTTAACCAGTAGAAAATGTTTATCATAACATATCATTTAAAGGATCTCATAAATCTCCACATATTAAAAACTGTAGCGGTTTTTATAAATTTGAAAATACACTTTTCATGAGTTTCTTGACTTAACCTCTTTTTACCTTAAAAATGTAGATCTGGTTATATTATTATGAAGCGATTTCAGAATTTTAATTAAAGGTCTTCCGAAACTTTCAATTGCGATAAGTTCATCAAAACTCATTAGGTTTCTTGGACTTTCCGAGTTCCTCAGACTGTAATAACGACACTTTCTGGATTTGAAATCTTCCGTACTTTTTCAAAATGAGAGAATTTAAAATACAATGCTTTTTATAGATTATTTTCTCTATTGTTTATTATAAATACGAAAAACTAAGCCAACAATTCCTGATGTGTTTTATTTAGTCCTTTTTTATTCAAAAAGTTAAAGGCGTTCATTCCACTGGCTTCCTTGAGAACCAAAACTTGGTTAACATCAATAAAAACTTTTTTGATATTGCTACAACTTTAGATCTATTGCAGATTGATGTGGTATTAAAAACTAATAATTGCTGTTACAATTGAAATAGAAACTAGCAACTAGTTAATGGGGCTAACGGTTGAAGAAAGTAGCCAATGCAAGCAATCAGTATTCCTTGTCATGATTATGATTATAATTATATTTATGATTATGATTATGTGCTAATATTGCAGGCATAGAGTTGAACTAATTGTGAATTGTAATTCGCAGCTCGAATGCAGTTGGATATTGTATGTTAACTCAACCCCGCGGCAACTATGCTGATTGTGGACATGCTAACACTGGCATTAACAAATGGACAGAGCGTGCTGAAGGAGAAGGAGAAGGAGAAGGAGAAGGAGAAGGAAAAGGAGTGGCAACAATGTGATGAAGATGCAAATTATGAGTGCAATAGCAGTAGCGACACTAATCAAAGTATTGCTGTTGGAATTGAGGCAACTGCAACAACTGCAACAAGAGCAGCAGCAACAGCAGTAACAACAGCAGCAGCAGTGGGCAACATAGCCAACGTTGGCCGAGTCTTAAATGTGGTTGATGTCGATGATGATGACGTTGATTTGGCATGCGAGGCACGCAGCATTAGTGTTCAACTAGCTTGCGTGCAACAACAACAACAATACAAGGCGCATTGTGCGTGGCAGCCGAGAGGGGCGACGAGGGACAGCGGCTGGCAGGCGTGCCAGCCAGCGCCAGACAACAAATTGAATGGCATGCAAAGACAGGCGCAGGCGCGTGCTGAATACAGCGGCAACAACAACAACAACATCAACACAGGAGCGGAAGTTGCCACAAAATTGGAGAGCGCGCAAGTCGAGCGTGAGAGCGTGAGAGGGAGCGCAAACGCAGGCAGTGCTGCTAACCATGGCCAACAAGAACAACAACAGCAGCAGAAGCAACCACCACCAAACAGCAATGTGACAACAGGCAACAGCAACAACAACGACAACAACGACAACAGCGCCTGCTCAATACCTAAAATTCAGAGTGAGCTTTTCAAAGCCAAACTCAAAGCAGCAGCAGCAGCAGCAGTGCTAGCAGCTCCAACAGCTCCAGCAGTCGTCGCAGCAAGCGCAGCTGACAAACAGCAGCAGCAGCAGCAGCAGCAACAGCAACAGCAGCGACAGCAGCAGCAGCAGCAGCAGTTAATAACAAATTTTGTACAAAATAATACAAAAATTGAGAAACAATTGTTGAAAATTTGTGCAAATAACAATACAAGTGTTGACCAAACACACCAGCAGCCAGAAGAAAAAGAAGCAGCAGCAGCAGCAGCAGTAGTAGCAGCAGCAGCAGCGCAAAATTTGTATACAGGCGTCAACAGCGACGCTGACAGCGCAGCTGACGACGACGCGCAACGTACAGAAAAATTTGTGCAAAAGAAGCAAGAAAAAAATGGCAATCAAAATGCGTTAAATGTGAAATTTTTTTTTCAATACTCAAGTGAAAATGTGCAAAGTGACGTAGCAACAACAGTAGCAGCAGCAGCAGCCGCAGCAGCAGCAGACGAGACAGCAACAATAACAACAACATTTGTTAGCCAGGCAAATGAAATTGTAAAACGGCACCAGACAGAATCGCAAAAGGAGAAGGAGAAGGAGGAGGAGGAGGAGGAGGAAGAGGAAGGGGAGCAGAAGCAGCAGGAGCAGGAGGCGAACTCGACGCCATTGCCATTGCCATATTTGAAGTTAGCAGAGACGAAATTATGGCACGAGCCCATTGCTGTTGATAATAATAATGCCGTTGGTGTTGCTGCTGGTACTACGATTGTCCAGCAGAAGCCATCGCCATTGCCATCGCAGAGTGTGCCAGCAAATGTTGATGTTGTTGCTGCTGACGATTACGTGGATTACGTGAAAAGTGTTGCAGACAACAAAGCAGTCGAGCAACAACAACAACAACAACAACAGCAGCAAGGCGACGAGTGCACTTTGAAGCAATTGACAACGCAGTCTATTGCAGCGAATAGCGAGCAGAAAGAACGAGTAACGAGTAACTATAACGGTAACGGTAATGGTAACGGTAACGAGTGCGTATCTAACTACACGCTCATCGACTGCGATGCAAACGATCAGCAGCAATTAAAGCAGGCCACAATAATAACAACAACACCAACAACGAGTAACAACGAGTGCAACAACAACAACACCAACACCAACATCAACAAGACGAGCAATAATCCAATAACAGCAATCAGCTGCAACGATTACGATCTTATTGATTTTGAGCAGGATTTGGTCGATGATTTTGTGGCCAGTCAGCGTCTGAAACGTTTACAGCACAATTTTCAGGGACGCGTTAACAGTGGCAGCAACAACACCAACACCAACACAAACACAAACACCAACAACAACATCAGCAGCAGCAGCAACAACAGCTGTAGTGTTGCTGCTGAAGTTGATTGTGTAAAGGCATCCTTGAGACAGCAACAGCAACAGCAACAACAAGAACAAGAAGAAGAACTACAACTAGATGCCTGCACATCGTCAGTTGGGCACACAACAAAGAAACTACCCTCGTTGCTAGCAATAGCAGCAGCAATAGAAAATTGCCCAACAAGAACAGCAACAACACCCACTCTTTCCACTCCTTCCACAGCAATTGCCAACAGTAATAAATTAGTGAATGGCTCAAGTGCAATACAATTAAATGCAAATTATATTCAAGGCATTGGAAATGATAAAATTGCCAGCAGTTCGAGCAGGAGTTCGAGCAGCAGCAGCAGTAGCAGCAGCAGTGGGAGCATTGGGAGCAGACAGCAGCAGCAGCAGCAGCAGCAGCAGCAGCAGCAGCAGCAATTGCTGAATACTCAGCTGCCAGACTTATCGTTACTGCGCGTGAGCGGTGAGCGTGCCAGCGGGAGCGAGAGCTTGAGCGTGAGCGCAATTGAAACTGCTGTCGCTGACAGTTGTCGTCGCATTGACAGCGACCAGGTGCTGATTGAAATTGAAGCACTTGGCGAGCAGGTGCTCGAGACTACAACAGCAATAGCAACAGCAACAGCAACAGCTACAACAAGAGCAACAGCAACAGCAACAACAGCAAGCGTTGCAACAACTGGCATACGCAGTGCTTTTGTGCCGACAGATAGCAGTTGTGGCAACAATTGCAGCGATTCGTTGACGGACGCTGCTACGGTTGACGCCGCCAATTTTGTGACCACACTCAGCGAGTTTGATGTGCAGCGATTTGGCGAATATTTGAAGGCGGCAAGACAGCTTCAACTGCTCGACATTAATCACAATAGTCAAAGTCAAAGTCAAGCGCCAACAGTACCAGTGGGTATTAAACAGCGACGCGGTTTTCAGTGCTACGACGAGTTACTCGCTGAATTTGTTAGCGAGCAACAGGACAACGACAACGAGCACAAGAAGGAGACGGAGAACGAAAGCGACAGCGAGTACAGCGATAGCAATTGCAACGAGTGCCAATGCGATGAGTGTTTAGCGTATGCAGAATACACCAATTTGATGAGCAGCAGCCACAACAACAACGAGTACAACAACAGCAACAAGAGGAAGCATATAACGAGTGCACTCGTTACCACACACACCACATCATTACCAACAATTGCAACGGCAACCGAATCACTATTCACAATGCGTGAAGTCAACGGCCAGCTGCGCGGTCTGCTCAAGAAACCCAATCGACCGCCGCCGGTGCGCAAAAATCGTGTTGTTTTCGACGAGACACGCAACGAGTTCTTCGAGGCGGACTATATAATATTGATACGCGAGGATTGCGCCTACGACGAGGAGGATGAGGAGCCCTGCACCTGCGGCGAGCACGAGCTGGTGCGCCTCTGCTGCGAAGAGGGCTGCCAATGCAACTATGCGGTCAATGCCGCTGAGACAGCGGATGGACGAACGCCACAGGTGAGTGAACGAGTTGAATACCTTTACAAATACATCTATCTATATGTAAGGTAGGGGCTGGCGAGGGATCCGAGCAAACTTCCTGCTGCACTCCCCACGTTAAGCGGATTATGTCGAGTATTGCACAAGTGCTCAAAGCTGAAGTGCTTAGGCAGCCTAAGCCTCTTCCTTCTCTCCCTTTCTGCACATGAATGTGTGTGTGTGTGTGTGGGTGAGTGTGTGTGGGTGAGTGAGTTTTAGCACTTGGAAACAAGTGTATGCCTTAGATTAATGAAAAGTTGACCAATTGCAAATAATTGCTAAAGTCAAACATGCCAACTCTTTTCATAAATTCTTTGAGTTGTTAAGAAAAAAAACAAACAAAAAATGTTAAAAAAATTACAAATGGCTTTATTTGTTAAGCAATTCATTTCTACAATTACATATTGTAATTTAAAAACGATAATCGTTTGTTTTTATGATTTGCATACAATTTTTGCTTGCAAGTGTAGCTTGTGTGTGTGTGGTGTGCGTTGCACGTGCAACAGCCGAGTTGGCTCCACCAAATTGACAGCTAACACTCGTTATGACGGTTCGGATTGCGCTTAAGCCACTTGCTGCCACAAAATCTCGTGCCTCCTCTGGCACGTTGTCCAGTAGTTGTCAACGCTTGCGAATCGATAATATTATCCAACTCATATTTAACTGTCAGAAGCAGGCATCATTTGTTTTACATTGATTTGTTTGTTTACAAACATTGATTACTGCTGACAGGTGACAATAAATTCTCACCCCTTCTCTGTCTGTCCCCCTCTCTCTCTCCCTCTCTCTCCCTCTCTCTTTCTCTTTTCTCTGTCTGCTTTTAATAACATTTTGTTATTTACATTCCTTGTACTTTCTCCGTGAACTGTGAATTTAACATAACTTTTGCTTTACTTCACTTTTTTTTGATCAAATCAATTAAAGTAAATTTCAATTGAAGGGCTAAATTCATTTCTCTTCCTTGCTCACTTTGTTGACGTTCTATTTTGCCTGCTTTGAGACAATATTATTGGTATTTTCATTCCTAAGGTCACACTATGTTATATCATCATTATAGCCAATTTGCTTTATTGATTATTGACTTTGCCATTCATTCATTTGTCAAACGGTTGACTCATCATTCGCAATTTCCTTTGAGCTTGCCGTTCTTGTTGTTGTATTCACATTTTTCCTTTAGACACTCACACTTGGCCATTTTCTTCGATTTGAACAACATTCACGGACACATTCACGTGGGATTTTAGTCATGTGCATTCAATAACATTACTTGAATGCCATCCTCAAATTGCTGCAAACCCATTTTAATCGCCTTGAAGGACACCCACATATATACATATATATATATATATATATATATATGAGCCCATATGTGTGTATATTCTTGAGCAGTCTGTTTAAGTTTTAAGACTTTATTTCGTTATTTCAAGCTAAAATGCTCATTAAAGCTGTTTTTCTTGCAGAACTTTGCCCTAAGCTTTTAAGATATTTTCCATATACATATTTTTTCATTCCAATTATTTTTGTATTGTGTTTGTAAAATGGAGAACCTTTTATGTTCTTCGCTTTTTTTTTTTTTTGCTCTTGCATTTTTCCCTTAATCGCTTTCGTAAGCTGAATTTTCGCAAAAATATTTGCTTTTGTCTCTATTAAATTGCATTTTCCTGGTTTAAATTGCTTCAAAGAGCTCGATGATCAAATGGATTATTTCACTCATTGCATTGCTTTGTGGTCACTTTGTTGAATTATTTCTCACTTTGCTCTAACAGGTGCATTCCTTTTTTCTTTATCAACTTGCCTCACTATCCGACCAACAGAGGCAACATCAACATACATATAAACCAAGTTATCCTTTGTACACTGTACACAATACTACAAAATAGTACATTTGAATTTAGATTAGTTGTTATTTGTCGCTTCTCTCTATTTCTCTCTCTCTCTCTCTCTCTCTCTCTCTTTCTCTCTCTGTCTCTCTCTCTGAATACTATTCAATCAGAGTATCTCCAGTTTCTTGCATATGCTGCATCCTTCAAGTGGCAGTCAAGGCGATTCAAATTGCAAGTCAGCCACACATTGTGTGCATTGTTTGCTGCAGCTACAAGTTTGTAGTTTGCTTGCCACCCACGTAACCTCCTTGCAACAGCACCTCTCCCGCCAGCCACTTTATGGCATCCCCATTGCCAACCACTTTGCTCCATTCGCTGTATAAAAACTTTTACACAAAATGCAACCCGAAACTGCAGCAACATTGTTGTTGCTGTTGTTGTTGCTGTTGTTGTTGTGTGTGTGTGTGTGTGGTGGGTGTATATTATGTGTTAAATACATACATATATTTATGTACGTATGTATGTATATACAGAAGATATATTGTTTTATGAAATTGTGCCTTGAAGTGTGCCCTTTATCGTGATGTTCGCATTTCATATTCTAAGGACACACTGGCAAGTTGCCGTCACAGCGACTAGCTCTGTCTCTCTCCTTCTGCAACGGCTTAATTCAGTCTCTCTCTCTGTCGCTGCACCCAGAGAAGAAAATGTATTGCAAGTAACAAACCCAAATTGGACAAGGTTTCTTCTGATTAGACTTGAGCACTATTCTTACAAGTTTGGGAAATTTCATTAAATTTGTATAGTATTTTTAACTCAGAAGTGCCCTGAGAAACTCAAAGATAATCTTAAAGAGAAACTTAATCGGAGTAATTGTGTTTTTAGCTGAGCAACTAAACGTTTACACAGATTCAACTCAGATGCACTTCAATCTCATCATTAATATGGCTCTATGGTTACTACTCGCTATAGGATTTCATTAAATTCAGTTTTTAAACACAAAACAGCGAGTTTTTTGCTGAGTGTAAGGACATGGGCTAAGTTGCAGTCGTTGCTGACTCTGCCTGTCTGTCTGTGTGTCTGCATGTCTGTGTGTCAATGCACATTTGGCTCTCTGCTTTCTTGGCACCCCCTCCTTGGCACCCCCTCCTTGAAATCCCCATTCTCTTTGCTTACTTTTTGCCTTTGCATCGAACCTAAGCGGCACTCAAGCAGCGTTTAAATTTCAATTTTCTGACACATGAGCGTCACTTGAGTGCGCCGCTTTTTGCTTATCTACGCTCCTCTCAGACCTGCTCTCCCCATCACCTCCTCCTCCACCACCTCCACCCCGTCTCCCTTCCGCTTCGCTTTCGCCAGGCCACAGCACATAGCCTATGCCAATGTCTTCGTCCTATCTGTCTGAGTGTCCTGGCCAAGTGGGTGGTTTGCCCAATGCACTTGACTTGGCGCTGCTCAAGCATGTGGCAAAAGTCTCGGATCTCCTCTTCTTCTTCTTGTGCTTCCCCCCCCACCCCACACAGACTGCCACGCCTCATATAGTTCTCGCTGCTGTGCCTGTCTCTCTTTGCTCTGAAGAGTTTAATATGCATTTAGTGGATGTAACAAGTTTATAAAACGCGTTGCATAATCCCTCAAACCTTGCCCCAAACCAACCACTCCCCCCAAACGACCCTCGCATTCCCAGACACAAAAAAAAAAATAAAAATTCAAAAAATTGGTTAGACTACAGAAAAATGTTGGCATTTCGTATGCTAAAAGTTTTGCCGTCGACTTTTGCATTTTGCATTTTGCATTTTCCATTTTCCATTTTACATTTGCAATTGTCATTCTACAACTACCTTCACATCCCTAGCGTTATGTGTATGTGTTGAGTTTTGCTTTATGTGGCACTTCTTCAACTTAACTTACCCAAAAAACAAAAAAAAAAAACCTAACAAAAAGAGAGAAGAAGAATAAGAAGAAGCAGAAAACAAAAGTCTTGGCAAGTTGATTGCCTCTGCTATAAAAACCGCAGCGAACTTTTGGCCTAGACTTTGTTGCCGGCTTCTTCTTGGAATTGCAAATGCATTCTTAAATGGCTGTACACGGCCACATTTGTCTTTACTTCCAATTATAATTTGATGTCGAATGTTCTCTCACACACACACACACACACACACACACACACACACACACACACACACACACACACACTCACACACACACATACATAAGCAGATATGTGTGCATGTGTGATGGCCTTGATTCTCTCTGCGGCTTGTGGGGTTGTGTGAGTGTTGAAAACTTTTGATCCATATCCGCTAATGACCCGCTTACGTAACCTGAGCAATGGGATTAACTAGTATTCAACGGTAATACATAATAATAGTGTTATACGACTGTTATACGCTGATTGAATGCTGCTCAATGCTGCTTGGCTCATGTTGGATAATTGTTCAAACAGTTGTTGCTTACACGTTTTTTTCATTTAAGTCTTATACTTTGATGATGGACAACTATTTCAACGATTCTTTCAACTGTTATACAAATTGTATATATATCTAAGTTAAATGAATGCTTGATAGCTAGTTGACTGTTATACAACTATTATAAGAGTACGAGTCACACTTGGGCTAGACAATGGAGAGAAAAACTCCCAATACTGCCAACATTAAGTAAATAAGCTTTCTTCTGGCTAATTAATTGTCTAAGCACTGATATATATATATATATATGTATATATAACAGTAAATTTCAGTTGTTGACTTTTTGCTAACTAGTTATACACCATCAAAAATATCGATTAGTGCAAGCAGCTGATATTCTATGCCATTGTACAAGGTGTACTCATAATGTGATACAAGAAGATTCAAGTGTCCAGATGACTATGTGAACTGTGTTTAGTGAGAGCAAGTACAAGTGTTATACGCACACAAGTGTCATCTTGCGCTGCGATTAGATAGATGGTTGCCACAGCCTGAGCAGCAGGCAGAAAACTTAACACAGATTTATGAGCACATAGTTCATCAAACCAGACAACCACACTAAAACACACACACACACACACTCACACACACTCACACACACACACACACACACACACTAACACACACACACTCACACACATGCAGAGAGCATGCAATTTTGCCCCCATTTCGTCTGGCTATAAAACTCAATTAGCTTAATTTGCGGCAGGGTGCACAATTACGTGTACACTGCCAGCAGCTTAAATCGTACATGTATATATATATATATATATATACATGGCTGTGTGCTTGTGTGTACTTGTGTAACTTAGTTAGTTAACTAGAATTAAGTAGGTCCCTCTGTGCGACCATCATCTCGTCATCGTGTTCTGCATAAGTCTTTAACTCTTTTAACGTTTTCCATTTGCATTTTGCACAGAGCCCCAAATTTCAGCCGCCAATTGAGTTTGTGGACGATGCGGCTCTCAGTCCGCCCGATGGCTACAAGGATAACAGCCTGAAGAATACGTTGGGCGGTGCGCTTAGCGGCCACATCTTTGGCGCACAGCATCTGCAACAGTTGCAGGTGATACAGCGCCTGCAGCAGCAGCGGGCGGCAATGTTGGCGGCACGTAACGGTAACGGCAATGCGAGTGCCACTGCAACTGGGAATACGAATTCCAATGGCACCGGCAATGGCAATGGCAACACCCAAATACCGCCACCCCCACCAGCCGCTGGCAGTGCTCAGCAACAGCAGCAGCAGCAGCAGCAGCACCAACAACAACAACAACAACATCAGCAGCAGCAGCAGCAGCAGCAGCAACAACAGCAACAATTACAGCCAACTGATGAGGAGCTGCAGGGCGTTTGCACCGAGTGCGCCGAGTGCGCCGAGTGTGCCGCAAAGCAACTACAGGATGCAGGTAAATTGCGCCATCATTCCACAGTAATACATATATATATGTATATATATATATACACTTGAAAAAGAAAAAAGTGCAAGGCAGAAATATAATTGCGATTTGTAGCGTTTTGTTCAAGCGTAAAATAAGAATTGGATTCCACATTTATTTATTTTTTGTATTCTTTTGCCCTAGTTTCCCGTTTTGTAGACAATGATTTATTTTGAAGCACAATTTACTCCTGGTTTCTGAATTGGATTTGCATTGTTAAGGCCTACCTCGTTTTTTTTTTCGCAGTGTAAGGCCGTAGTTTTATTCGCATAATGCAAAACTGCAATGCAATTAGCGAGTATCCCTTTGGGTGGGGAATCAGAGTCCGGTTCTTTTTTATTTATGTTTTTTGTTTCTTTTTTTTTTCACAACGTTTTCGTCCGCCTTTGTCGAATGCAATTATGAGTTAATATTTATGCAAACATTTATGCCCAGGCACACAGGGCACAAGCAGTCATCAGCCATAAGCTAGATGGGGTCTAGACTATTGAGTGCCGGCCGTAAATTGGACGCCATTTTCATTTTTGTCGCAGTCCAAAGAGAGACAGAGAGAGAGAGAGAGAGAGAGAGACAGTGAGAGAGAGAGAGATTGCTTATGAAATTGTATAGTTAATTAAATTTCATTTAGTATGTCAGCTCACGATGTGAGGATGAAAGCTTGCCAATCAATTTCAATGACGTGAAAGCTATGAAATACAGTTTGACAGCTGTCATCCGTCTGTTGGCAACAAACTGTTTCAGCCAGAATGTTGCACTCAAAGGTGCTCAATCTTTTTCCAACGATTCCGCAAGTAACTCAATCCTGTCAATCCAAAACAGCAAGCTACGATTTCAAATTGAAATGCCAAAGAAATCTAGAGGCAAATTTATGCTCAGCGGCGCTTGGCATTTCAATCATTGGCTTTTAATGGCAAAGTTTCAGCAATTATCTTGTAAATTGAAGCACAATGCTCAGTTCAGAACATTTCTCTCGCTCTTTCTCTATCTTTGTCATGTGGCTGTGGCAAAAAAAAACATTGTGATAACTTTGGCCTTTGGCTATAGTTGGGTTTTATGGCACATAAAACATGTATAAATTCGTAAGTTTTCGGTTTTGATAGCAACGATGAGCGGATTGCCGCAAAACGTCGAAGTTGGTTCACCAAAAATAAACAATGTTGTGTTGATTGATTTATGGGAACTTAACAAAATGAGTAAACAAACGCAAGTTTGTAGTTTATAGTTGTTTGTGATCCGATGTGGCATTTTGCTTTCCTCACTCTCAAGCGAACCGCCATAGAAGGACATGCCACATTTGCGACACTGTTCCACAGGTAGGGGTGGGGGGGGTAGCGGCATACATTTGCATTAATATCGGTCACGCTTGATTGTTTGACGGGCGGAACAGGGAAGCAAACGGAACAGGGGAAAAAAAATGAAAATAAAATAATAATAAAACACAGATGTCGGCCCCTTGTTTCCGAGCTGACTTTTCACATTAATTGTTGCGCCTAACGAAGCGGAATTATTGTGACCGGAGTGGGTGCCACCGACTCAGATTGTGCCCAACCCGACCATGCCCTGCCCTGCCCTGCTCTGCTCTGCTTTGCTCTGCTGTGCTGTGCTCTGCTGTGCCCTGCCTTACCAGCAGTAATCCTTCAAGCGCGCTTCCGCTGCAAAAGCAACAGGCAAAACAAGCTCTTTATAAATTGATCATAACCGAACATTTTTCATTTTCATGTTATTCATGTGTATACCCTTTTTTTGCACATTGAATGGGGTATCATGACTATGTGATATTTGTGTATCACTTACTGTAGAACAATCGTGTTTTATTTGTTATCGATAACTCACTGAGATCAGAACACATTTGTTTTCAATTATACTTTTTCAAAATTAATTGTGATTTTATTTCTAGTGAAAATAAAAGTTAATTTCCCATTTGTAGAATACACAGACCATTCTCAACTGAATTCAACAAGAGTAACAAAAATATGCTAGTCGAACCCATTCTCACAGTTTCTCTCTCTCTCTCTCTCTCTCTTTCCGTCTCTTTCTTGCCACAGAGTGCGGCTCCTCGCAATGTGGAGAGGAGCTGACGCCGATTGGGGTGCCAGCCGTAGCAATTTTACCGTTACACACGAGCTCACCGGAGCGTCGAATCACGCAGAAGGAGATCATCGCTGGAGAGGAGCGGCCCAAATATGTGCTCCAATCGCAATATAAGCCCACTGCGGCATCTGCAGGTAAACTAAACAAGTCTAATCCAAAATCAAACCAAACTGAATGAAAACATTCATCCCAAAAATATATAATATTCCCGCCAAAATGCAGTCATTATTAGCTTTTGTATATATATCGTACATTATCTCATGCATAGCTGCATCAAAATAAATATATAAATACACATATATATATGTATGTACATAAGAATATGTATATATATATATATATATATATATATATATAGCGAACACCAGCTCCCGATTCGATAAGTAACAAGAAGTAAATTGGGACTCTCTCACTGGCAATCAAGCGGTCATAGCAAAGAGCAAAAATTAAATTCATCATTCGCTCAGATTCTTATTCGAACCTATCATCTACACCTACATACGTATATAGCATACCTATACCTATACATATATGCTTTTGTATATGTATTTGATTTTGATTACAGCCCCGAGCATCGTACATTATGCATTCATTTCAATTTTCAGACTCAAGTCGAGAAAGAAATTTCACTTGCAACATTCCAATATATAAATTTGCATCGATTTGTGCAGTTGTTATACGACTGTTATATGAGTTATATAACACTTAATTATGTTGTATTCTGTTCTAATAAGAAATGTTAAAGCATTGCTATCATTTTTTAAACGATTAAAACTGGCTTATTCTGTTTGAGGCTGAGCTGTTTACCTCTTATTATATATAAATGTTAGAACAAAGTTTCATAACTGTGTTAAGCAAATACAATACAATTGTGTTGCGCAATCAACACAACAACTGTTGTATGAACAATCTGCATAATACTTTTAAGTAATCAAATACAGCTAATAAAAGTCGGTTGTATTCTACTTAAAACAGCTACTTTCATAATATACAATTGTCATACAACTGTTATATATGCTCTCGTATAACTGTTATACAATGCTGATGAATCGTTCGATCTCGCTCTATCATTCGCACGCTCGATCTCCCTCTCGCTCTCGCTCTCCCTCTCGCTCTCGTTCTCTCGTTGTTTCACTCGCTTTTTACTCAAACTCCTTTCACAACAGTCAATGCAAATGTAATGTACAATGCTCTCTTTTGTCTGACTTAACGTATAACAATTACAACAATTACGACAATTACAAAAAAATTCAACAAATGCCGCTCGCTGTGACTATGCCACATGCCACATGCCACATGCCACATTTTGTTCGTATCCGTGTGTTGAGTGTGTATGACAGTCAAAGTTAGAAAGGATTCAAGCAGTAGCAGTAGCAAGCCCACTGGCACGGTGATTGGCACGGTAACTGGTTCTGGTCCTGCGGCCAGTTCTAGTTCCGTTGCCGTTTCCGGTTCCGGTTATATAAGCAGCAGCAGCAGCAGCAGCCTGGTGCCAGCCGCCAGCATCAGCAGTAGCGCAGCCAAAAAAAAACGATTTGTTGTTGAAACTATTACCACTATGACCACAGTGACCGAGCGACGCATCATCCGTGAATCGCACGAGGACATTGTTGCAGCAGTCGCCGCACCAACTGCAACTGCAACTGCAACTGGCGCCGCAACTGGTGCCGTGCCAACAACAGAGATGATGCCACCAGCGCTGCCAGCCAAGGCAGCGGCAGTTGCTGCCGCCGCTGCTGCGGCCGCTGCTGCCACAGATCAATATGATGACCAGAAACCGCCGCCCATACCGCCCAAGGAGCTGACAACAACCACACAGATCAGCGGCATACTGAAAGGCGGCAAACTCTGGAAACAGGACTCCATTTCACAGGTGCGTAGCAGCAGCTCCTTCTAACTATCCTTCATGAAGGACACGAAGAAAAATTCAGCCTAAAATATGAATATAAAAAATGAATTCTTTGCATTGACAGCAATCGGATGATCAGAACAACACCACCTCAGAGGATGAGAGCGGCGCCACGAAGCGTTCGGTGCGCTTTGTGACCGAGGATCAGGCGAATGCCGGCACTGATGGCGATGGCCAGTCGCTGTCCGGCGAGATGGACGACAGCGAGAATCAGATCAATGAGCTGATACCGATCAAGAAGCATTCGACGCTCTTTAACAATGCGCTGCGTCCCAATTCGGCAGTGCGTCAACTCTTCCCCAGCGTTTCCGCGCAGCAGGCACCCGTTCTCACCTCGGAGGCGTTGCGGGCCTTCGATGAATCGAAGCGTGCCGGATGCCTTGTTACCCATTTGCCTGGCAGCTGTGGCGACTCGGACACCTTGCGGCGCAGCATGGAGCGCAACATACTCAGGCGTTCCCTCATCAAGTAAGTGCTGACCTCGGACATTTCCCTTTGGAACCTTGAACCGACATTGATGCAGATCAGATTAATGTCTACCAATTTTGATTTTCTTATTGTTTTTTTTGCAGAAAAAAGGCCGTCAAATCAGATATATCGCTGGAGGAGCGCATCAAGCAGCTCACCTGCGACATTGATGAGGATCTCGCCGAGGAGCTGTCGCTGGCACGCAGCGTTGGTGATTCTGATCAGGATCAGGATCAGGCCAGCGAACGCGATTGCTCCGAGCTGGCGCAGCGCGATAGTCCTGCCGGCGAGGAAAATCCCAATACGCTGGCGCCCAAGTTTATGAATGGCGAGAAGAGCTTCTCGCCCAGCAGCTCCGTTTCCAGCTCGTCGAGCGGCTCGTCGGCCTACAAGAAAATCGCCGACATTTTCAGTCGCGACAAGAAGCAGGAGAAGATCATGGAGCTCGAGGAGAATCCCATTGTCATTATACCGCAGGTGGGCACCCACTAATCTTATTACTTGCTCGCAAGAGCTTTCAATAGAAAAATAACAACCATGGAACAAATAGACCCATTTTATGGTAGCCATATTAATAACTGTCTTGTATTGGCTTTTCAGGAGTGCCGCTGTCCCGCCGCACCGGATTTGGGCATGGGCATACAGGTGCCAGTTGTGCATACGCAAATCCATCGGACACCGCCGCGTCAGAACGAACCGAAGCGTCAGTTCCTGTCGACACTGGCACCGCTCACCGCCTGCGTCGCTGGCAACAAGGATGATCTGTCCTCATATTATACGCTGGCCGCCGCCGCCGCAGCTCATCAGCATGGACACGGGACGCATGCGCATCATGCGCATCATTATGCATCTGCTGCCGCTGCTGCTGCTGCCGCCGACTTTAATATGAGTCAGTTGCTGGGTGCCGCAGCCGGCGAGGGTGGAGCCGCCGCACAGCAGGCAGCTGTGGCAGCAATGGCTCAGGGCCTGGCCTTGGGTGGTGGTATTGGTGGTGGTGGCGATGAGGCGCGCAAGGTGGCACCGGATGTGATTGCCGGTACGCCCGGACAGGAGACAACGCAACAGGACGAACTGGCCGCCTTTGCCCAGGCGGAGGCGAAGCGCACCGAGCAGCTAAAGAAACGCTATACGGGCATCGAGAGCGCCAGCCAGGCGAGCAGCGATGATGACGAGCAGAACGATTATGGCTTCAATAAGCGTCCATCTGTGCGTGGAATCAAGCCCAAGTTTAGCTCCACCAATGAGATTCTGGCACAGATGCAGGAGCAGCTCACACAACAGATACCCACAACGGTGATCAGCAGTCAACCGGTGCCGCAGGCCATTAAATGCTACACCAAGCAGCTCACCCAGAATCCCTCGCCACAAAACTTGCCACAACAGCAGCAGCAGCAGCAGCAGCAACAACAGCAGCAACAGCAGCAGCAGCAGCAGCAACAACAACAGCAGCAACAACAACAACAACAGCAGCAGCAGCAACAATTGCAACAGCAGCAGGCCCAGGCACAGGCGCAATTGCAGCAACAAATGGCAGCTGCACTGCAGGCAAACACCATTGCCCAGCAGAAGACGGAGCAGCGCACGTGGAGCTTCTACAGCGAGAGCGGTGAGCAGCAGCGTTTCCCCATGGATGCAACAGCTGCGGCAGCGATACAGCAGACCTACTATCAAACGTTGCCAGCGGGCGCCATGTTCCGCCAGACGATGATCCAGCAGCAGCAGGGTGGCGGCACCTCGGCGGATGAGGCAGCGCTCCTCTATGCCGCCGCCGCTGCCCAGAATTGCCAAAGTGTGACGGCAACGGCGACGGCAACGGCGACTGCCATCGAGCAGAGCAAGCACAACAGCAGCAACTACAGCAGCCATTTTGCTAGGAGTCCAACAAGGCGGCCAGAGTCACCGCCGCCATTGCGCAACTATCATCAGACCATGGTCCTCATACCCTACAATGCAGAGACCTATTCACAATTCGCCACCAGCAGCAGCGTCGATCCAAAACTTGCTCACATGCAGCGACAGAACATTTTGGAGTATCAGCAGGTGAGCAATTTGCAAGTTTGGCCTAAATTCTAAATTATTCAAGCTTTAATCTAGAATCCAAGCCACCAAAGTAGACCATCGATAGACTAGGTAGACTAGATGCATATGGTAAAAGGGATGCAAACCAACCAATAGTTTCTACATAAATAATTGGACTGTTGCCAATGAAAAAAAAAAAGCCTCAATCTGTGAGAATTGTTATTTAATTAGTTAAATATTGGCCGGGAAACAAAAACCAAGTTTCAATCAAGTTAATTTTGTATTTTCCGGGTCGATTTCCTCACGTTCGAAATTGAATTTTATTTTGCCAACATTTTGGAACCACAAAAACCAATTTTGGTTTGTCTTTTGCACTAAATTGTGACTGAAATTTGTCTGTTGATTTCTTTGATTTAAACTTTAAAGTTTGAAATACTTATAAACATTTTTTAAGAATTGTTATGATGTGATATTGTTAACTAAAGTTACAATTAATTACTTGAGCAATTTAACAGTTCAGAAATTCTGAAATACATTTAATGGTAATTTTGATTATTTGGATTTGAACTTTGCAGGTGACGCAGCAAACGATTCGCGTGCCGATTGGGTATGCTTTGCCTGGCATGCAGTTGCATGTGGTAAGTGGGCGTGGTCATGCCGCCCACTATGGACAACATCCGCACTCAGCAGCTCAGCAGCAGCAGCAACAACAGCAGCAGCAGCAGCAACACCAGCAACACCAACATCAGCAACATCAACAACAGCAACAACAACAACAACAACGTCTGTTGTCGCAACACTATCAATATGGGGCAGAGGGCGGCATGCCGGGCTTTAGTGAGAGGGGTGTGCCCGAGGGCGCAGCAGCTGTTTCGCATAGCGATTGCAATGCCATGGTCTCACCCAGCAACATCGCTCAACAACAGCAACAGCAGCAGCAGCAACAGCAGCAGCAGCAACAGCAGCAGCAACAGCAGCAGCAACAACAACAGCAGCAACAACAGCAACAGCAACAACAGCAGCAGCAGCAGCAACAGCAACAGCAACAGATTGGAGCAGCAGCTGCTGCTGCGGCTCAGGGATCCGTTTATTATGCAATGAATGTATGACCCGGGCTGGAATAGTCGCTGCCAGCGGCGGTCATTGTCGAGCGCCGCCAGTGTCAACGCGTCGAGTTGTCAGCGACTTCAGTTCATTTGGGCGGCGGTGGCGCCACCGGCAACAGATGAGCGAAACTTCAAGCCACGCCCCTAAAACTCATAAGCCAAAAACCATCCAGCCCAAAGTATACACTCAGAGAAAAATGCTGCTCTAAATTCAAGTATAGCCGGGTTAGAATCCCTATCCTTTTGTTCTGGAGATTTCAGGTCGAATTTGTTTCTAATTATCCTTAAGACAAAAACATATAAATCGAATTGCTATAAATTTAAGTACTTCAATTCGCGATTCAATCTGATTTAATAGTATTTTACCGATATCTGGATTAAGTGAAGAACTTGAGTACTTAAAATAAGAACTAAATATCTTACTCCAAGTAATCAAATCAAGCTTAAACTATTCCAAAAAAAAAAACACTCTTAGATATATTTGGAGAATCACAAAAAACGTCCTTGAAATAAGAATTGAATTTTTGGCCTTGATCGCATTTTGACAACGTTTGTACTTGACTTGAGTAGTGAATTCTCATTGTTTTTTTTTTTCTGAGTGTACAAATGAGTTAAGAAAAGTGTTGCTTAAGTTTGCATCCAATTGAGTTTAAAGTTGAAACCAATTCCGCGTTGATTCTAGCGAGCGTTTAAGTTGCTCCCCCCCCAGCTTTCACAACCCCCTCTAGCGATCTCTTTCCGTATGTGTGTGCATGTGTGTGCATGTGTGTGTATGTGTGTGTATGTGTGTGCGTGTATGTTGGTCTATAGCCCCTTGAAATCTTCCCCCTAAGCCTATTTGCAACAGTATTTGTGCATGTTAAATTCAAGTTAAGACAATTGCAAACAACTTCATATAAAATAAAGAAAGAAATATTCAAATTATATGATAAATGACTTAAAACAAAATGAAAAAAATTATATTTAATTCAATTCAAAAAAATTGAGAGAAATTGCGTTAAATGTTGCTTTTAAGTTTATTTAGAAATGCATCAACCAAACGTGAAAAGAGAAACCAAATGAATTAAGTCTATGAATTTATTTATTACATGCTGGGTGCTAGAAATGTAACAAAAATAAAACACAAAAAAAAAAAAAGAAACAAAATTAACAAATAACAATACCAAAATAATTAATTTCTTTACTTTTGATCGCTTAGTTTATTCGCATTATCGAACGTGTTTGCTCAATGAAAAGAATTGCATTTGATTTTAAGTAAAAATATATATAAATTAAATTATATTACATTATTATATTAAATTAAATATATATATATATATAATATATATATCATATATGTATGCATATATACTATATATGTGCATATGTATTTGAATGTAGTGCAATTTGTTGCTATAGCGGTCTCTCTCACACGCATTTGGCGCAAACCTAGAACAAAAATCAAAACCAAAAAACTCAAAAAATTAAATCATAAGCAAAACCAAAACAAAACTATAAAAACTAAATGTATTTTTTCTCGCGTTATTTAATATCATATATGAAATTGAAAGAAAAATACTTTATAACTAGCGAGTATACTTAAGCGTTTAGATATTATTTTATTATATTATTATATTTTAAATATATATATATATATATATTCTTTTTTTAATTATGTATTTTTTTTACTGTATAATAAATATGCGATATAATTTTAATGCCCCTGCAGAGGGTATTTTTTTTTTCTTTTAATTTTTGTATAATTTATAAATCAAGAATAATCTGTCTGCTTCTATGCGATATTAACTAACTGTTATTGGATTATATAGTGTAACGTAAAATGTGTAACAGAAACAACGAAAAACGAGTGTTTTTAAGATATAACCATATGTGTTGAAGAAATATAACTATGCCAGAGATGATCAATATAGCTACATAAGTTATTTATTTTTTTTGTTTTTATATTTTTCGTTTATATTTTCAAGTCTGCAAGGGTGTTTAGACTTCGGCTTGCCGAATACAGCGCTTCAATATATGAGTTTTAATTATTTGATTTATTATTTAAATACGACTTTGATTCGCTACATTTATAATATGCATATATACTTGGGTGGTATTTTTTCGGTACCAGAGCCCAGCTTCAATGTATGTATGTGCATATTACATGTTTTGTGAGCTGCAGTTTGTTTGGGTTTCATGAATACGTATGTGTGTGCATGTGCTTGTGCATGTGTATGTATCTACTGCATATGTATATCTATCGTATCTATTGTATCATCCGTAAATCATCTAATATCTAAGTAACAGTGCCAAAAGTTGCACCCAAAAAAAAAGCTTCTTAAAAAACTTGAACTTGAAACAGGTAAATAAAGAAATTTAAAATCATATGAAAACTATATATGTATATACATATATATATATCTAATAAATTAAAATTGAAAAGTACATACAATACCTAATAAGTATTTACAATACATATATATATATGGTATATATATATATATACTATATATGATATTCGCAAATGGATTAATATAATACGCAAAAACAAGAACGAGTCTCAAAAGCAAGTATAATTTTTTTTTTAAATTCACATATTGAGTTTATATATACTCAGTTTATACATATGTATAAATACACATATTATGAAATAATATAATAAGAACAACAACAAAAACAACAAGAAGAAAAACACATAAAAGTGAGCCGATTTAGATAGCGCTGCAGATACATATAATACGTATATAGTTCTATAGTTTATAGAGAAAGTGCGCAAAACGAACTTAGATATATAGAACTAATCATGAATCAATAACTATTTATACATAATAACATGTGCATATAGTATAGCTATGCATGCATACTTATGTCTGTATGTATGGTTTTTAAATTTAACAAAATAAACCAAAGCGCATTTTTAGGCGCACGACAAAATATTACAAAAATTCCCAAAAATTTATTTTAATTAGCCCCGCCCAGAAAATACAAAAATTATATTATTGAATTGATATAGCCGCGCGATTTGCATAGAAATATATATAAATATATATATATATATATACATATATATATATATATACATACACATATATATATTAGATATTTATGTAATACATAAATGAACAATATATAAGAAAGAAAGAACAGTACAGAAACGTAAGAATTTCAAAATGAAAAAAAAAAAAATCAACACTTTCAAAATTTGTGTTTTTTTACTCGTCTGGATGATAAATATCAGCTATAACTAATTTTTTTCTATGCAAAATGTAGTTGACAAATTATATAAAATATATGTATGTATATTATATATATAAACAAATATACATATGTGTATTTATATGAGAAAAAAAATATACATATATATATATACACTATTCTATTAAATGGTTATGATGACTTTTTTGTGGCATGCAACATAGAAAACAAGCAAGAACAACAACAAGAAGAACAAACAAAACACAAAAAAATGTAGACAACAAAAGAAAAGCACACACAAAAATGTGAAAATGTGTATTCATTTATGAAATAAGCAACAACAAAAAATCTCTATATACATATATATATAGTATATACAATTATGGGAAAAAAGAAAGAAACAAACTATAGATCAAACAACAAAGAAGAAGAGCAAGGTGGCAAAAGCCGATGAAGACGGTAACATTAAATTAACAAGTTATATAACAAATTTAAAAATATGACTGAGCCAATGACTCAAAAATAAATTTTAAACGAAAAACAATTATATGAAAAAGCTAACAAAAAACGGTTGTTTTTTTTTTATATTTTTGAGATTTATTTAAATTTAATATCAGCCAATAAGGAGAGGGTGCGATGGTAATTTATGCTGATCTTAGGTGGTGATTGGGGGACCACAACAAGCCCTTCGTTGATAACGAAGTGCCCAACGGCATTTGAAGTCGTGACACCGTTCCATAGAGATAAGAAACCAGAAACAACAACTATGAGACTGTCTAACTTTGTGATACCCTAACAATTCAAACTTCAAATTTAAGTTATATAAGATGACAGACTGACAGACGGAGGCATGGCTAGATTATTGTGAATGCTGATCAAGAATGTATATAGCTAAACTTTAGATGCAAATGTCTCATTTGCACCACTTCATGCTACTCTTTTGTCATCCAGGAACAGGGTATCATAACAAAATCTCTAAATTAAGCGAGAGATAGAGAGAGAGAGAGAGAGAGAGAGAGAGAGAGAGAGAGAGTTGGCTGCTGTGCAATCACTTGGAACTGTCAACTTGCTCGGCTTTGGCCCGGTGGGTTTTGTTTTGTTTTTTTTTTTTTTTGTGTTTTGTGATTTGTGATTTAGTACGACGCTTCACTTGATTCGAGTCACATCAAATTTATATAACGCTTGCAAATCAAATTCAAATCATGAGCTGTCCTTATGCTGGCAACAGGTAAGCATCCCAAGCAACCACACACAAAAACTATACTTGCAACAATACTTGCCAACCGCAGCAATGAACACGATGATGCCGCCGTTCCACTGTCCAACGATGTGGGCAAAATCTATGGTGAATATCTGATGCTGGACAAACTGCTCGATGCACAATGTATGCTCTCCATGGAGGATAAGAGACCGGTGCATGATGAGCATCTGTTTATCATAACGCACCAGGGTATGTTAAACCAATCACGCCCGCCCCTCTATCTCTAACATCCACTAACGTGATCTTTATCTCCGCAGCTTATGAGCTGTGGTTTAAGCAAATCATCTTTGAATTCGACTCCATACGCGACATGCTCGATGCGGAGGTCATCGATGAGACAAAAACACTGGAAATTGTCAAGCGTTTAAATCGCGTTGTTCTCATACTAAAGGTAAGCCCAAAAGCCCAAAACTACTTAACTCAATGGCATTTCATAATATTATTAATTCTTATGTTGCAATCCTTGTCAAATTCAAAATGCAAATAAGCATTTAAGTCAAGCTTATGAGTATGAGTACCTGGACCGTTCAGAAAGACTTTGTAGAGAGATGAGAGATTTTTAGAAATCACTTGTAAACTGTTTTCACTCTTAGGCAAAATCATTGTTCTATTGTAAATCTATAAATCTCTTTCTCTTTGGTTTTGTGCGTTTATTGTCCACTCTAATAAACTCACACAGACCTGTAATCTTTCTGATTGCTATCTATCTGCCCTCTTCACATATAATATCATTCCATTCAAATGTTCAATGGAAATATAATATATCAAATATAAAATAAAAATAAAATATGCCAAGTCATTCAAATGTAGATTAATGCTTCAAATATTTTTTTTTGATTTTCTATTTCTATTAAACAATTATATTTATTTTTATTATTTAATCAGTTGAGGAATCCTTGCTAATATGAAAACAGGCTCAACATTTATTAAGCAATCTTTGAAATCTTTGGCCTTATTTTTACTTTTTTTTATCTAAACTTGTACCCATGCTTGGCACAGTTACTTGTGGATCAGGTGCCCATATTGGAGACAATGACGCCACTAGATTTCATGGACTTTCGCAAGTATCTCGCGCCCGCCTCCGGTTTTCAATCGTTGCAATTTCGATTGATTGAGAATAAGCTGGGCGTGCTCACCGAGCAGCGGGTGAAGTACAATCAAAAGTACTCCGATGTGTTTGGGAATGATGAGCGTGCGCTGAATGCGATACGCAGCTCCGAGGATGGCCCCTCGCTGCTGGAGCTGGTGCAGCGTTGGCTGGAGCGGACACCCGGCCTGGAAGCGGATGGATTCAATTTCTGGGAGAAATTTCAGCACAGTGTCGATCAGTTTCTTGCCGCGCAGGTCCATAGTGCTCTGTTGGAGCCGGTGGAGCAGGCCAAAAACTATCGACTGATGGACATTGAGAAGCGTCGCGAAGTCTATCGCTCCATCTTCGATCCGGCGCTGCATGAGGCGCTGGTGAAGCGTGGCGATCGTCGATTTAGTCATGGCGCCCTCCAGGGTGCCATTATGATTACATTTTATCGGGACGAGCCGCGCTTCAGTCAGCCCCATCAGCTGTTGACCCTGCTCATGGACATTGACTCACTGATCACCAAGTGGCGATGTAAGTAGAGTAGCATACCCCTATTCCCCATTTCACTCGCTTTCATTCCGTCTGAGTTCATTGACTCATTCAATTCACTTTTAACTGTTAGACAACCATGTCATCATGGTGCAACGCATGATTGGATCACAGCAGCTAGGCACTGGCGGCTCATCCGGCTATCAATATCTGCGCTCCACACTCAGGTAAGTCGCTATCGCTCTCTCTCTCTCTCTCTTTCTCTTTCTCTCTTTCTCTATGTTTCTCTCACACACCTGTTACCCGAGTTGAACACTAATCACTGATCTTCTCGTTTCCAGCGATCGGTATAAAGTATTCCTCGATCTGTTCAATCTGTCTACATTTCTGATACCTCGTGAAGCCATTCCGCCCCTGGATGAAAGCATACGTCAGAAACTAATTCATTAACAAGTTGTTTGTTGCTGAATCTTGATTTATATCACAAGATAATTTGCCTTAAGACTTAACTGACAAAAGTTTTCTCAAATAAACCCTTTTATGAACTCCATATGAAATGTATTCCTTTGACACGGAGCTTTTAAAAGTATTTAATCTCCATAAAACTCACTTTAATACAGGAAATAAATCGAATGTTCGTTAATTAGTATTTTCCTACAACAAAAATTATAAATTAATCATTGATATAAACGAATTAAAATGGTTTTTGCAATATTTGAAATAAATAATTGATATTAATATATAAATAATAAATATTTTAATATTCAATAAATCATTGTTAAAAAATGGATAAAACCTAAGATTGGCTTATAAAATGATACTTAATATATGGTATTGACCGTTAAACCATTACGTAACAATTATAGGGTTAAATGGATATCACAAAGATGTGGACATCCAGGCAATTAGGAGAGAAGTATCTCCAGCAAGATAAAGAATAATTATTGTCATTATTATCATCATCAGTAATGTAAATATCCTTATCCCTTGCTTAATATTTGTACTCAATAACTGAATAGTATCAATTTAGCCTCTTATTGAGAAGCTTGAGTGTATGCTATATAGTTCAAAACACTCAGATGAATAATTTGTTTGAATCAAGATTTCTGAAGGTGCTCACATATTTACGATTAGATCTGTGTCTGTGGCCCGTGGGGCAACATCATCAAAGGAAACCAAAACAGAGATTATAAGTGATCATTTATTGAGTTAGTTGATTACGTTTTCTTATTACTATTATCTAACTTTATAATTTTTAATTAATAATCAATATATAGCTGAAACTATGCAAATTAGCTAATATGCACTTCTCCGAAAAATTTGAGAGTTAAAGAAAAAACTTCCACACTACACAAATAACTGAGTGGACTTTAGAATATTCAGATATGAAACGTAAATACAAATTTATTTGCATAATTACTCAATTATATAGAAAGCTGTATTATCTCTTTTAATGTGTACAAACAAGATAGATCGGTATGTTTGTAGGTCTCATTAAGAAATTCTTATGTACATTCTCGACAATATACACACACATATATACACACAAATACTGAATGTACAACCTTTCCCAATGACCTTTTTGTATTTTAAATTGATAAGCTTTCCACAGTTTCAAGCTTTCAGTTTTATTATTTTTGTTAGAAATTAGCTCAATGCAAACAACATCTACAACAACAACAAGTGCAATTTATAATTGTTCAGTACTCGAATCGACAAATTCAGCGGAATTTAGGTCGCCCAATCCACCAGATATTCCCATAGATGAGAGCTAGTGTGAAAGAGATGCAATAACTAAGCTTTCAGCAAAAAAAAAACACAAGCACACAAAATACAAAAACAAAAGCAACATTTTGTAGCATTTTATGTAAGTCAAATCAAACGCAATCAAATCAAATCAAATCAAATGTACAAAATGATATTTTTGTTTTCCTTCCTTCCACTTTTTTGTGTGAGTATTATTTTTCCGGTTGCAATTAAAGCACACAAATGGGCAAAAATAGCTGCAGAATGGTACAATCGAGAATCTCTGTACATTATACAGCAATTATGTTGTTCAGTTACAGCCCTCAACAGCTGAGAACCCCATTGGCAAACTCAAATGAATTTAGGTAACCGGCAATCAAAGAAACATTCAACGGTAACGACTTCTTAATCCACTACAATTATGCTGTGTTCATTTTATTTGACATATGCATCTAACTTAAGTCTCTGGCGCATTTCAAAACGTTGATTTAGGTTATTAAGTTTTTCAATTTAATGTAATCATATAGTAATTGAAACATTTGACTTACTTATGCTAGATTTTATATACTAAAATCAGGGCTTGCTTTTATTACTTGATTTTCTGGTTTTAACATCCAGCCTTGCAACTTGCTCAATATCTAAAAATAGAATCCAGAGTCGCTAATGAAATGAATGACTTGAAATATCACAGAATACATATTGAAAACGTTTAACAAACTTACCTAACCAAAACAGTTTTTCATTTTACTTTTGTAAATGATTTCAGAAAATGTTATGTAACAAAAAAGAAATGTTATTATACTATTAATGATTTGTAAAAGGTTAAATACAATCGAATGCAGCACAGCCAAACGAATAGCCAGAGCTGAAATGCCCGATGGGGAAAAAAGTAGCGCAACAGCGGCGATCGACGATCGGCAGGCCAAAACCCACACTAAATGCGACTATGCGAATCAGCTCATTAATAAAAATAAAAACAAAAATAAAAACTACAAACAACAAACACAAAGATGAAGCGGATGAAGCCCGACGACTGTGGAACTGTCTCAGGTCTCACATCTCTCAGTCGTGCGCTGAATCTCCGACAAGTTGGTTGTGTGCTGTTCAAGTCCCTGGAGACCGTGTTAACGAATTAAAGCAACAAAAGGCAAAAAGTGATAATCGAAAAGAAATCGTAAAAAAAAAAAAAAACAGCAACAAAATGCGGTGCCTGGCATTGAGCGCGTTGCTTGTTTGCATTATTGTTATTGCTGGACAAAGCCAAATTACAGGTAGGCAAAACCAACTCTTTTTACCTTTTACAAATTGTACAGATTCTTACCTACCTGCCTAACAGCTGGCTATAGGAGCGAAATTGAGATAACTCCCGAACCCGATGTGGAGACAACGACCAAAAAGTCCGGCTGGTTTGGCGGCTTCAAAAATTTCTTTGGAGGCAGCAGTAAAGAGACTGAGACTACAACAACAACATCCACGACAACGACAACGACGACAACAACAGCTAGACCAGTGATGCCGGCAATTGCGCAAAAGCCACCGCCATTGGTTATTTCACATGCACCACTAATGCCACTGGGGCCGCGTCCCGATACGCCCAGCTCCTCACCCTTTGGCGGATCGGGCTCAGCCTTGCATGGACCGCAATGGCCAGCAGCACCAGCTGGAGGCGCAGCAGCACCAGCTGGAGGTGCAGCAGCACCAGCTGGAGGTGCAGCAGCAGCAGCTGGAGGTGCAGCAGCAGCTGGAGGTGCAACAGCAGCGGTCGGAGGAGTTGCAGGACCTGGTAATCATCAGACAAATAATATTGCTGCTTCAACGTCAACGTCAACGGCAACATCAACATGGCAGCAGGGTCGTCCACAATTTGGTGGTGCCTCAACCGCCGCCAATTTACCGCCAGGATTTGCTCCGTATCGACCGCAGAAGCCTCAGCCCAGTGGCTTTGATTTGAGCTACTCAGGCGGTGGCGCAAACGCCAACAATGGACCACGACCCAATTTTGGCTTGGCGCCTATGACAAGTAGCACCACCAGCACAACAACCACTACGACCAGCACAACTACAACCACGCAGCGACCACGCATCGATGTGCAGCCGGGTGCCATTGATTTGCGCTTTGGCAGCAGCACAACGACAACATCGACAGTGAGGCCGCTGTCGCCACAACACAAGGATGATTTCCCCACGCTGCCCGTGCCGCGTCGTCCTTCAGTGGGAGAGGATTATCCGGTGCTACCGACACCCAAATCACCAGGTGCAACAGGCATACCCACACCCCGCACACCCACATCGCCATCAGCGTGGCAGGTTCCGCTGCCAACGCCAGCTGTCAAACCAGCAGCAGGAACTACACCTGCTGCCACTCATGGCTCATCGGGTGGCTCATGGGGTGGCTCATCGGGTGGCTCATCGGGTGGCTCATCGGGTGTCTCATTTGTGCCGCACACGGGTGGCTCGACTTCAACCACAGTGCGTCCAGGCTTTGGTTCGACGGGTACCTCGGTGGCCAGCGATGATGAGATACGCCAGCTAACCGAACAGCTCTACACAAAGGAGACCAACAGTCAATTAAGCCTAATCAATGTGAATCTTCAAGGCCGCACTCGATCAATTGATAGCGCCGATGAAGCGCCACAGCCGTAAGTACAATAAAAAATAAGAATAGCTCGAAATAACCTAGCAGACTATCATGTTTTACCCCAATTTATATATCTGTTATTAGGCGCAATCATTTTTTAAACAGAGCATTGAAAATATGTCGAATATGTATGTTTCAAACCTATTCAGAAAATTGTTCACCGAAATCCGTTAATCACATTTCAAATTAACTAAAACTGTCTTTAAAACAGAAATGTTTTTCATCGATAATGCTATATATAAGAACTGTCCAATAGATTTTCGAGTTCCTTGGTGTTGATCTTGAAAACTAAACAATGATTTCCATTGATAGATTGCTGACAGTGGATGTGAAGGCTTTGGAACCGTTAACGATTGCCAAGATGCGTTTGCTGTTCAACAACTACGAGCAGGATACGCTGGTCAATGAACATGTGACGGCCAACGAGCGCAAGGAGGAGAATGAGTTCCTGGATGCCGTAATGGCGACGAGTGTTATGCGCCAGGCAATGTTGTTCCTGCAACAGAAAGGTCTGGTTACGCCCGATCCGAAGACGCATCGCGATCTCGTCAAGGAGCTCTGGTTTACACAATATTCGCGCGGCCAAGGCAAGATTGGCAGCTCCGGTTTCGAGCATGTGTTCGTCCATGAGGTGAAGAACGGCACCATAATTGGGTTCCACAACTGGGTCTATGTCAACGAGGAGGAGAAAGCCGGTCGCTTTGACTACAAGGGCTACATGAAGGAACAAGACATTGGCACGGTAAGTGGCTAGCATCTTCTCAGGGATTAGTTGCAAGCGTAGATCAACTAACATCCAAACTGTTTTATACTCCTTGCAGAAGGGCAAAGTGCTGAAGGTTCGTTTCAGCCATGAGGGCTTGAATAAACCAGTGGACACAATGTTTATTGGCACCTCACCGGAATTGGAGCTGGCGCTATACACCGTCTGCTTCCAGCTACGTCCGGATCGCACCTGTCCCGTCTCCCTGGGTAACACCAAGTTTGGCATTGTCACCTATTCGTGGCGCTACAGGGGCAAGAGCCTCATTGGTAGCGCATATCCTGAGATTTGAGCTCTCCGCATCCATAGACAGCTCGCCATATGGTTTTTTTTTTGTCTCTATCTCTCCATATAGCAATTATTCTTTCTTCTGTGTACAATAAATAAATACATATTTTAAAATATCGTTGATATTTGCTTTGAATATTTGAAATTCGATAACAAATAATCGATAGTTTGACTAAGCAACTACCAAGTATGGATGATTTAACAAATATCGCAGTGGCGTTTTCGATAGTATGCGACATTGCTTTTCATTCATTGATTCAAACCTGTACAAATTATTTGATTTTAGACAGTATTTTTAATATCATCATGCTCATAATAATTGTAACTACTTAGAGTGAAGAATATTCTATTTGAACGATTAACTACTTGAAAATACTTGGTAGAAATAAATCGATAAGTAGATCATCACTGGTGTCCCATCACTAAACATTAGTATTTCCATAGTTTTTGTCAGCAACATACGTCTTCGTCTAAAACAAAGAGAAAAATCGGGAAATTTTTGAATATTTTGCAAAGAAATCAGAGCAGCAAAACAAAAGCTAATCATTTGAAAGAAACTCTTAACCAAAATGGATTTCGGTGCCTTGTTGCATTATGCGAAAAAGAAAAACGATGCTGCATCTAAAGACGAGGTTGGTTGACGTTTTAATCACTGCTGCAGGTTTTTGTTGGCCACTAGACAACAAGTTGTGGATGGATGATGGTAAACAATATCGAACAGCAACCATATGGGAAGCGAAAGAATTTAAATCACTTGTGTGATCCCCAGATCGTTAGAAGATTGCCAATTGGGTCAGGCAGTGGGCAGTGAGCGGGGAAACACGCTGTTGCGGGTGCATTGCTGGGGAAGTTGGGGCGAATGATATTGTCAATGTCAACAAGTGTTTAACTTTGTTTTCCTTTGCAAGCAGGGAAAATACTACAGCACCAAATATGCGCCACCGAAAAAGGAATCCAAGGAGAGCAAACAACTGTCCAACAACATACAAAAATTCCTCAAGAATCGGGAGGCGGAGGAGCTGGAGCGTAAGCGAGCGGAGCGCGAGAAACTCAACAATCTGCTTGCGATGCGGGATGAGAAGTCCAAGAATAAGATTCGCAAAATGTTAAAAGTAACAAAATCGGCGAATAAATCGGTGCTGGACGATGCGAAGAGTGCGGATAATACGGTGCTGGATGGTACTGAACAGCCGGATGGGGATGACTATGGTTATGTGTCAACGGAGGCGAATGCCTTCTATCAGAAATATATTGAGAAGGTCAAGGATGTGCAGGAGGACAAGGGCTTTGCGCCCAGTCGACCGCAATCTGTGCGCGATCTATCCAGCACCAAAGAGCGCGTCAAGGCGGCCATTACGCGCGAAAGGGAAGAGGCCAGATCCCACACACGGCAGCGCACCAGTCATGCATCCACCTCAGGCACAGTCAAAGATAGGGAGGCGCATGTGGCTCGCGCCTACAGCACAACATCCTCGAAAACTCTCTACGATCCGGATGCGGAGCGACGCGACGAGGAGCGCAAACGGCGCGAGGAGGAACAGAAGAAGGTGAAAGCCAAGCGGGCGACACAACCGCCACCGATGGATTTTCAGGCCCTATTGCGTCTAGCCGAGAAGAAGCAACACGAGCCGGTTGCCGTGGCAGTGACCGAAAAGAAAAAGGAGCCGGAACGTCTGATGTCGGCACGCGAGAAGAAGGAACAGGAGGAGCGCCAGCGCTGGAAGGAGCAGCGCGCCCAACGCGATCGCCAGCGTGAAATTGATGCCAAGACCAAAGTGGAATCGCCACGCATGGACCCCGTCGGACGCATACCCAAACTAAATAAGGCACCCGCAGTCGTCAAAGCACCAGCACCAGGCTCAGCTTCAGCAGCGCTGGTCAGTCAACCCAAATCGAAGCCAACAAGTGATAACCTCAAACGCCCAGCGTCCAGTGTTTCGCCGAGCACCTCCTCCAGCGCCAAATATCGTGCACTACCAGCAAAGCCCGCAAGCAGCCAGACGGCGATCAAACGTCCGCCAGTTGCCAGCAGCAGCAGCAGCAGCTCAACAAAATCGACGGCAGCAGCTTCAACACCTTCAACTGGAGCGGCCAGCTCCAAAGCAGCAGCACCCCGTAATCCCTATGAGGCTGCCAATAAAGCAGGCGGCGCACGCAATTTTCCGCCACGTGAACCATCCAAAGTGCGTTCATTTCCACCTGAGGATGTGCAGCGTAACCGTAAACCGCATCCAAGCGATGCGCGTGCACGAAGAGGAGGCAGTGGTGTGCAGCCAGGAGGAGGACGTAAGCTGATCGATCCGGCCAGCAAACGTGAGTCGCGTCTCAAGATTTAGAAGTTGCCATTACCATTATATTACTTACTTTAAGTTTTCTTTGTAAGACTGATAATTGAATTCCTAACAATTATGGTTTTTTTGTAAATACTAAAAAAAAAATAATGTTAATGAAAACAATTGAAATTACTTATAATTAGTAGAGCTCTACTGTAAAAATGGTGTGCTTGGTGCTTACGTAATTGATACTAATATTAATTTTACTTACGCTAATTAAGTAATTAAGTTGCAAGCCCTTTAAGAGCAGACATTGACTGCTCCTTAATTCCCACTCAAATACTTATTTAACGCAATTTAGAATTAGTATTAGACAACTACTTATTACTTAAGGAGTCATCTAAGGTTATTCAATAATGTCTGTATAATCGGGCACAATCACTCAAGATATCCAAATTTTGTTTAATCAGGACGCATTTATGATGATGATTCCGAATATGACTCCGAGCTGGATGACTTCATCGACGATGGAGACTGCGAGGAAGATATTTCATCGCATATACGCGACATATTTGGCTATGATAAGCGACGGTACCGAGGTCTCGACGACGGCGATTCTGATATGGAATCCAGTTTCGCTCAAACGCAACGCGAAGAATATATTAGTAAAAAAATAGGTAAGCCTCAAACACAATCAACCATTCCATATTCCAGAGATCTAATCTGGGACTCTCTTTTTTTTTTGTAGGTATACAAGAGGATTTGGAGGATATGCGCATGGAAGCGATGCATAAAAAGCGCAAATTGTTTAAAAAGCGATCCGCCCGGATCGGCGACTAAATCAATGGTCTAAGCTAACTATCGGTGTGTGTTTGCAACCACCTCGTTATTTTTTACACAGCTCCGATTATTGAGGCAGCGCCATATGTTTTTTAAACGTTCTTTTTTCTCCAGAGAGAATCTGGGAAATCTAAATTAATTCCAAGCTTAGCCAAAATGTGTTTGTTTATGTTTTTGGCGCTGCTATTTGTTAGTTTGTTACATACCAGAATAGTGTTTTTCTTTTCTATACTTTGATACCGAAAGTAATTTTTATACTTTGATACCGAAGATATTGGAGTGCTACGTCCACTAGGTGGCCAGGAGATCGGAAGGAATATTACTAGAAACAATCTCTATAAGTTTTTTCAGGCACGCCTCACGTAATTTAAGAGCCATAGTTACCAAACTTGGCAGGAAGGTTACTAGAAAACGCCCCGAAAATTCACAAAAGCCTATATCTACCGCAATTTGAAAGGTAAACTTAGACGGTATTTCTTAGCTACACCCATCCTGTTACTTGCTACCTGTTATCAGCTGAATTTACTTAGAGTATCAAAGTATTTCGCTATCGGTTCAACCGATTGCAACGTTCTTTCTTGTTTTACTTATTTTTGATACTTTAATTCGTCTCCAAGATTTTGTAAAAGACCAAGCCTATATATGGTATAAGCATATTCATATTTTTGCTACCAGTTTGAAATTATCGTACGTTTAAAAAAAAAACCCAATCTCAACTGTGTTAAGATGATACAGCCTTGTCGATACAAATATTCTCCAAACTGTTCCTATTTTGAAAGTAAAAATGGGTCCCTATTTTAGGTAAAAGTGTCGGTACTAAACCCAATGTCAATAATATATGTATAAATCAATATGTATATATATATAATTGCATATGCGTGTGCAATTATGAAAATTTATCAATTCAATATGTCAATGGCAATATTAAATCTTTAATTATATCATCGACTTTATAATTACCCCTTGTTCTTTTTTATTATCTCTATCGTATCTGCAAATACGGCGGGGATAATTCGACAAAATCTAAATTCACGAAGAGCCAAGAGACTTAAATACAAAAAGATTTTCTTAAGAAATCAAAAGATCGATATTTATTTACTTTTTTATTGTTGATATTCTTATCATCCGTGCGCTACAAGTGAAATTTATAATTTGGCGTTTTGTCGTCTTAAAAAATATAATATAAAAAATATATAATTTCAAGTAAACAAATTTTTGATATGGGAAATATCTGGAATTGTGTCAAGAACGCAAATGCTTAAAAATGAGCGGAATTTTACGCTTAAGGAACCATCCGTAATGATTTCAATTTGGAATAACGATCTCAAAGATTATAAGGTATAGATTTCTTTTTGAATATAACAATATTGAGAGACAACATTAGTTAGTCGTCGGTTAGCTCTACGACAACGGCGCTACCGATGCGTCGATGATCGCAGACAGGTTGCGGTTCCGTATCCATATACCCAATGGCCGTTAGAGCCGAGTATGCCCTGTTCTTTTGCAGAAATTCGACCCTGTGGCCAACGCTCTCCAGATGGTTGATCGTATGGTTTGGCACCTCCGGCTCTGAGTCGACATACATCGGTGCCAACTGATGATGCAAACGCCCACCATTGACAGCATCCTGAATGGGTTCGCGAAGCACGAAATACCGTAGAATGGTTTGTGCCACGGATGTGGTGATGCGTGAACCACCAGCACCGCCGATAACCAAGGCCACATTGCCCGCATCATCGAGAATGATGCTCGGACATGTCGAAGACATCGGACGCTTGCCGGGCTCAATGTAATTGGCCGGACTGGCCGGTATGCCATATGCATTAACCTTTCCCGGCGTGGAGAAATCATCCATCTCATCGTTCAATATGATGCCAGTCTGGCGAGATCTCACCTTCGCCCCCAGATGTCCGTTAATGGTGCTGGTCACCGAGATGGCATCACCATTGGGCGCCAGCACTGAGATGTGCGCCGTACCATGATCCTCAACATTGCTGAAATTCGCGCCATAATACGACATATCCTCGAACGTGCGATCATCCAGTATAAGTTTACGTATCTCTGCCGCAAAATCTGGATCGATCAAATTCTCATAGGTTTCCATCACCGACGACTCATAGTGCATGTCACCCAAATTGGTTCGATGTCCATACGCATGCTTAAACGTCTCCATCAATCGATGATAATACTTATCCCTGCTGCTCGTATATAAGGGCTCCATTACGTTCAGCATAAATGTCAGCACTGCTCCACTGCTTGGCAACGGCGATGTGTACAGTGTGTGTCCATTATCAAATCGAGCACGCAGCGTACGCTCCCAACGCACACTTTAATCAAAGAGAGAGAGAGAGAGACAAAGCGAGAGATAGAGAGAGAGAGAAAGTGAGTATGAGTAGTAAAAAAAAGAGAAATTAGTAAAACAATTCAGTGATGCTGGTCACGATGCGACCCATGAGAGAAAAAGTTGTAAAACTTCTAAAAATATATCACTTCAAGAGATGCAAAGAAAGAACTTAGCAAAACATAATTATAAAGTATATTTTCTATTGTCGGAAAATAAAAATTAGTTTTGATTTTATAAAAACAAAATTCGTTTTTTTTTTCTGCAAGAAGATCAAGATCAAGTTTGAAGAAGTCTATGGAAATACGTGTTTGCTGACTTACTCGTATTCCTTCAGATCCTGTTCGGTCACAATGCCACCCATCGACTTAATATCCTGGACAAGCTTGCGGCCAATTCGTCCGCCTCGATAGATGACCTCCGGCCCCTCGCTGGCGACAATCTCTAGGGTATCGGCGAGGACGCGACGGTACATGATCTCGCCCTGCTTGTAGGGATTGTTCGTGGCGGGATTTATGAATATCTCCGACATGGAGTCCTCATTGCGTATCGCCTCCTCATTGTTGGCCAGGACATTAGCTAAATATCTAGACACTAATATTCCCCGACGACACATCTCTATGGTGGGCCGAAAGAGGCGTGACCAGGGCAGCTTGCCATATTTTTCGTGCAATCGCCAATAGCCATAGATCTCACTGGGCACCGCACAGGACAGGGCGCCCGTGATATGATGATGGTCCACAAACATGTCCCGTGTGGCCGCCGCTGGAGCCGTTTCACGCGCAATCAGCGACTCCATCTGGCCCGTCTCCTTGGAGTATATGGTGGCCATAAAGCCACCGCCAACGCCCAAGCTGTGGGGCAGGACAACGCCCTCGCAGAGCATTGTCGCAATCGCCGCGTCCGCAGCAGATCCTCCCTCATCTAATATATGTCCACCAATCTCTGCACACCCGACACCATTGGAGGCCACGGCTCCAATGCGACGACGTTCATTCCCCCTAGCCAGGCCAAAGATCAGGCCCAAAGTTATCCCCACTGCGGCCAGAATGACAAGGATCCAAACTGCATATTTCTTGCAGCAACTGTTCGGGACGGGGGGAAAGAGAGATACATAAATATATACATATATATATCGTATGACTAAGATAAGTTTGATAGGTTTAATATAGATTAGAAGTGAACACATCATCACACATTATATTTAAAATTTGCCAATTTAACAACTGTTTTTTCGGTTTAAAAAAAATGTATAATTGAACAGTTTTTTAAATTTTCACTACAAACAAGAACAGAAAACAAGAAAAAAGAACGAAGCTTTTTGTCCTTGAGAAAACGGAGATTAGCTTTTTTTATAACTTTGATTTTGATCACAATTTAATCTTCTGTGTTAAAGGAAATTTTCTAACTTCCATCACATCTCTTTTGTGTTTGGGAAATCGATTCACATTTGAAACATTTTAATTTTCACTTACGACATTTTGGGTTGTGTTTACAGTATATCCTTAAAAGTTATCGCTTAAATTAGGTGAAAAAATAAATTAAGTTATGCGTTTGCAACGCGATCCGTTTACTATTCGTATGTGAAGAATTTGATCAACAGTTGCTGCTTTTATATGCCGTTTAACCATTAAACATTTAACAAAATCCACTTTAAAATCCAAGCAAAAAAAAACTCCAACTTAACCGGATAAGACCATTGAAGATAAGAAATATTTTTTGATATTAACCATGGTCTGTTTGTAGGCTATATAACTATTAGCATTTTAGCTTTAGCTAAGAAAGTTTTTACCTGATGGTTGACGAGTTTTGTTCGAAGCCCAATGATAAAAGGTGTTTGGCCGACAAATGCGTAATATGCGGATATTTGTGGTGTATTTGTAATCAAATGCAAAATACTGTTGATTATAAGTACGTATAGGTATTATCTGTTCGCTGATAATGGCGTCAATCGCTAATAAGTTAGGGTCGAATTGTAAATGGTAATTGAAATGATGCATTAATCACCTCGCAGAAGTTTAAATAATAAATAATACCAACATTCCATTAGTATTACAAATCAGCTCTCCAAATATTCTTCATATTTTTTAATTTGCATTTGTTGAGGTTTGTCTTGTTATTTTATTAAAGCAGGTGGTGTCGCAAATTAATTAGTAAACTTTCTATTTTTAGACTAAATATTTAGCTCAGTCATTTTCCATTTTGATAAAATTATTGGGCAAAGGTGCCAGTTTGATCGACACGTACGTAGCGTACATGGCTAAACGTCAGCCGAACATTATCTATCGCAAAAACTTATTTTTAAAATTGTTGCTGGTTATTTTAATTTGTATGTTTTCTGGGAAACCCGTTGATTTGAAATTTAGCGGGTATGGCTCAACATCAAAAGAACACCGTTTGCTAACACTAAACATGTGGCTGATATGCCGATCTGTAATGAATGATAGGAATCGATACTATACATCAGTTAACCAGCTTAAAAGGCATATAAACTTTTTAATATATGAACATTATTTTTAAATTAATTTTGCTTAGCACAAGTAACTAGGTATACGGGGTCAGCCATTGTTCTTAATTAATTATTAACTTTTTTCTTTTCTCAAAATTCTCTAAGAGTTCCGTTATAACAGTGCTGCCCAACTACCGAAAATAAACAACCTAATACTTTTACCGTTGAGAACTCGAGTGTTGGTTAACTAAAAAAGCATTTATTCTGCTATAATGGTAGTCATTTTACAAAACACGTTTGTTATAATAAAATTCAGTTATAAGTAAACATAACATATTTGTGACGCTCTATTTAAGCTAGTCTTAAAAAATGTACTCGATAGGTATAAGTATCGATAATGTTTTAAATGGCTGTCGGTAAATTATATAAAGCGTCGCGCGTACTTATCGATATAATGGAGACATCGATGAACTTTTAACATCCCTAATACAAGTGCATACATATGTATATGCAAATGTCTTCTCATCTGCTCGTATGTGTTGTCGGATGTATATGTGTGCGAAGTGATTTTTTTTATGCGAAGCAAAATCTAATTGGAATTAAATAATATATAAAGTGAAATGGCATATAAAACTAAATAAATATAAAACCGCGCGTCGGTCGACCCTCAAAAAGGATCTGCATATGTAAGTGCGTTTGTGGCATGGGCAGGGTCGCAGTCGCAGTCACAACACAGCAACAACAACAACAACAGCAACAGCAGGAGCGGCACTGCCACTCAAACTGCATGTATGTGTGTGTATGAGTGAAAACTGAACAAAATGAATGCGTCTGTTGCTGCTGCTGGAGATGCACCAACAATTTTTTTTGGCCTTGGCTAAGATTAAAACCAAAATAATTTGAAAAAGAAAAGAAAAAACAAAAAGCATCTCTCGTTGCAGTTGCACCCATGCACACACCAACACACTCTCAACGAATGAGAAAGGGCAGCGCAGCAGCAATACATACATTCACACACATACACATACTACTGCAGCACAAGTGCAGCAACGCAAAGCATAAGAACAAAACAGAAACGCAAAACTGAAACTGAAAACCTTTCAAAAGTCCGTGATGCGCTCAAAGTTGCTACTCTTGTTGTTGATTGAGTTTTTTCTTTTTTTTGCTCGTTGTTGTTATTGTTGTTGATCCAGGATGTAGACAGCATTTGCTCTTCTGCATGCACACACACACACACACATACAAACAAACACACAAACACAGAGACTCACTACTGTCTTACTCACACGCACACACACCTTTGCAGGCAGCCCAGGGCGACGCAACGCACAACGAACGCACTTGCAGAAAAGCTCAAATCGAAGCCGTACTCAAAGCTTTCGCTCTCAGTGAAACAACCCAGCGGCGCAGCAGCAGCAACAACGTAACAAGAACATAGAAATATAAAGGTGTGAGAGTAGCTGGTGTGCTGCAGCGGCTGCTGCCGGCGTCGCTGCTGCTGCAATGAGCGTCTTCGATGACTTTCAACGCTTGTGGATGCAGCGTTTTCCACAAAGCTCACTCTCCGACGCCTGGGAGCAGGATGTGCGCGCCAGTCTCGAGCGACATAAGCTCAAAATTGGCGAATTGAGTAAAGAGCTCGAACAGGAGACGTTGTATGTTGAATATCTGGAACGTTTGCTATCCGATGTGGAGAAATATCGCGAATCTGGCGGCGATCCGACAACACTGTTCGAGGCAGCCACCAACAGTCCGGCAGCATCCCATCATGCAACACAGCAGCAACAATCGCCCACCACCAGCAGCAGCAGCTGCGTCGCTGCCAATGGTTCAACTGGCGCGACGTCGACTGCGAATGCTGGCGTCGTCGACAAAGACTTTGTAAGTATTTTGTTCCCTTTGATTCAAATAAGTCTTTAAGTATTTATTGCCCATTGTTATCATTATCATTTGTTATGCTGCAAGAAGCTTTGCGTTTTGCTGCTGCCACTGATTGCGCTAACCGTTAGCACTTATAGCAGGCGTGCAGCATTTCAAAAAAGGGGGGCGTACGCAAACAGACAACGGCACATGCACACACAAAACGTTGCCTACCCCATTGGCTGCCCTTATCACTGGCGATTATCAGCTAGTGCAGCTGCCTCTGCCTCTGCGTCGACGTCGACATCGGCGTCAACGTTTATTTGATTAAGCAGTCACGGCCACGAAAGCCCCTGTAAATATTGAAAAATTGCCATGATTATTATTTATTTTATTTTGTTTTAAGTGTTCCATGTGAGAAAATAAAATTGCGAATCATTCGAGCAAAGTTCAGTTGAAATCTGTTTGAAGTCATTTCGAACTAGTTTTTTTAAATAATTGTATGCATTAAAGCAGCTAAAATATGAGCTAAGATCCATTTAGAGCTTGCTACTCCGGATGGACTCAACTAATTCGAACCGTTTTCGTATTTCAAAATATTAAAATAAATCTAATATATTCATGGTTTATTGAAAAACGTCAACGATCGAACGGTTTTGAAGTCTTTGCGAACTAGTTCGTTCTTTTTAGACAAATATACAAACACGAAAAGCATTCAACAGTTGCCCCTCCCGGCGTCGTTTTAGTCACCCCCGACCACCCCCTACCCCCACACGCACACACACACACACATACCCTCCACCCTGTGTTGTATTCTTTGTGTGTGCATATGTTCTCCATCCGTCCGTTCGTTGCGCTCCGAGTGTGCCACCGCTTCGATATCTTTAATTCTGCCCTGTTATCTACGCACACACACACACTTTTATTCTATTCATATTGTTGTGTCTGTGCTTCTTTCGGTCTTTTGC